>CP136066.1:55656748-55783652 GCA_032622095.1 Siphonodentalium dalli | reverse complement strand
CAGCGACCAAAACGCCAACAGTGGTCGTGTGCCCATACCCACGGTAGACCAAGCTGAAACAGAATTTATTTGAAGGAGAAATATATATTTTGTTAACGAAAATGATAGCGAAAAATAACGTCATCGGTGGTGGCTATTGGCAAATCGACGATGAACGATAGCCATCAGTGACTTTTTTCCAGAAATGAACGATTTTGGTCAGGCGGGCCCTGTGGCTAAATCCTAACTTATTTGCCAACATTACTACATCATACGTTATCTCTACTTTACAGGAAAAAAGTGTTTGTTAATGAGGTGAATGTTTTTTTAAATAACTTTATTTACATATTAACTTGAAGATATAAAAACATGCATTCATAAATTATATTGACACACTATCCGTGTGTTAACATAATGTCAATCAGGGCCCTGTTTCATGAAAGCAACTTATGACATAGTTGGGACTTAAGATGGTCATAAGTTCAAACTTCAGTCATAAGTGCGTTTCACGAACAAGGTCTTAACTTAAGATGGTCTTAACTTTGGTCTTAACTTTAAGACTGCTGTGAGGTGTCATAAGATAATCTTAAAGTTAAGACCCACGTGATAAGTGGCATATCGATCACACGTATGACGGCCTATGTTATTTTGCAATTACGGAGATATCTGTACTTTGTCTGTGTGGGCAATTCGTCGTCTGGTATACAGGGTCGTGGCTACCGAGTGAGAGGGGGTGTTCGCCTCGAAATGTCCAACTTCACCCCCTTAAACAACACCAAATTATCTGTGGGTGTAAACATTCCAACTGGTACCTCAAACATTCCAAAACCAAAGTTTGGAGAGGGCACCCCCCCCCCCCCCACCGTATAACCATAGAGTTAATTTGGTAAAAACAATTCAGAATACAGACTTATCATCAGGGACGTGCGAATGGGGTTTGTGTGTTGTCTACCCCCCCCCCCCCCCCCCCCCCCCCCCCACCACACACACACACTTTGGTCAAAATGTTTAGCAATTGGAAATTTCATGCCTGACAAGAACATTAATCGTACACTATATATAGGTTTCAATTGTGTGAATTTCTAACTAAAGGAATATGTTGTTTTAGACAAACAGCACCAATCGAAAATCACCAACTTTAGGTCGTCAGGTTAGAAATTTCGAAATATTGGAATATTTGAGATACCAATCGGAAAGTTTAAATCAAACGTGTGTGGTGAACATGGCATTTCGCGAACATGGAAGTTTGGCCCGGTTCAATTAAGGGGCGGCTGCAGTTGGAAATTGCACGATGTACCACCCCCTCCCCACAGAGACCAACTAGCCACCCCGAGCCTCGTCGAATGTAGGATATAGTCAATTATCAGCTGTGTATGTGACCTATAGATAATATATATTATAAAATTGTATTACCCACGAATTAAACTTTTGATAAGAATTATGTCTAGCTCAAATCTCACAATCTCCTCTATGTTATTCATGTGTGTGTGGGAGATGGGGGTAAAATGAGGTCAATTAATGTGTTGATTCTTTCCTCTTTCAAATTTCCGTCGGCTGTTTACAAAGCAGATATGTCATATAGGAAAGGTAACATAAACGCTCTTTATCAAAATATGTTTTAGAAATAGTGACAAATTTTCTATAGAGAATATTATTTTTATTGAGTTTATGCCCACGCCCATATGTCGTGATTTTCAAGGCTGTCCAAATTTTTGTCATGTTCTTTTTTGCAGGGGTGGGATAACCGTTGTACAGCATACTGTATATATGATATACACACCCGTAACGATGACACCCCTTAATACGAGTGTGCTAACGAAACGTAGTTTTATATATATATCCATGGTATGACAACCACATGAAACATCTGCATAAAAATAATTAAAAAGTTACTCTAACAAATATTTTTCATTTCCCTTTGAATCGAAAAATGACCTATGTGTGTCCTGATGACATCGCCGATTTATTTTTATTATTGCTACACGTAGAGAGCGGTGGTCGATAATATACGAGTTATGTCGGCTCACATAAAAAAAATCGCCGCCTGATCATTGCTCTCAGTTGATTAACTCGGTGTGAATGCATGGTCGCAGTTATGCATCGATCCATATAATTATATTGTCTTATTTCTGACACCGCCACTCGTCAGTAAACGCAAAGCTCGTCATTTTAAGAGCCTGCGATGTACTCATGTTCGAATGCACATCGTGGAACTCATACAAGTCTAAGATCCATATGCGAATATAAGGCCATGCCTTGACTATAGACACTAAGATACATGCGCTGATTCGCCCACCCCACCCCAGCCGCTATCCAGCATCCCAGTCACACAATAATGTCAACTCGGACTCGGCTCTTTCTCGATAACCTCTCAATGCCATACATACAGATTGCACAAGCCCACATTTTTTCTTTCCGGACTGTAGAAAATTGTCTCCCAGTCTAAATGAGCGGGAACTTAACTTACTACTTAAGTAGGACTTAATCTTGTTTGTGAAACGCGTTCTTGAGACGGAAAAGTTACATCATAAGATCCACCTTAGATCTTAGATTAAGTCCATCTTAAGATAATCTTATGACCTTGCTTCATGAAACAGGCCCCAGAACTATAAAGAATTGAGGGTTTTGGTGGGAGGTGGGGTCGCTGATTTGTTTTCACGATAAATTCGCGTATACGGTATGCTCTTTTAACAGTTAACTTAGTGGGCGATTCTCATGCGTTGCATTTAATGACGTGAACTAGAATAAATCAAGAAGTTGAAGTAAATATTATTGTACTGTATCAGGTGAATGTTTCAGTCATCGAATATTTTAGCGCCGATTTCCACCCAATTGAAACATATTCTAATCCATGAATCTAATCGTGTGGTTTAAAGACACCAAATTGGCACCGATTGGGTCAGATATGGTGACTCATGTGGAAGGGCAATACATTTGATAAGAATCTGTTTAGTCGCCAATATCTAACAAACCTGTATATGTATATAGTTAGATCCGTGATATGATGAGTCAACCTGTGAGGTTTAAAAATGCCAAAAGTGGCACTGGTCGTGTCATGGGTGGGGGAGAAGAGGGGGGTCAAAATCGTGTGGTTTAAAGGCGTCATATTTGTGTCTTTTTGGGTCAGCGATGGGGAGCAGATGGGCAATAACATTTATAAGAATGTTTTAGCCGCCAATTTCCACCAAGGTTCTATAATTATAGTCATCCCCATGATACGAGGAGTCTAATGATGTGGTTTAAAGAATCCAAAGTGGCCCTATTCGAGTCATTGATAGGGAGGGGATGGCACCGAAAGTGCATGAAAAAAACAATTGGTCGCTGATGTTCTCCAAACTTATATGATCATCAGCTATACATGGAATATAATATTGTGAACTTAAATGCGTGCACTAGGGGCAGGGGTTGGATACAGGAGGGAAACATAAATCCGTTATAAAATATTTAATCGTCGACTATTATCAACATTAGATATAGATGTATCATCACCGTGTGTCTAGACTAGTGGTGTGCTTCAACGTTGGAAGAGCTGTGTCAGGACCAGATACCTACATCATCATATGTTCAAAATTTCAACGTGATCCAGGGGGGGGGGGGGTCGGAATTTGTTTTCAGGCACGTATGGCATTTTTTCCCTTTCGATCATTTTTTTTACCCACCCACCCCCACCGCCAATTTTTTTTCCGTTCTCAGCAGTTTTTTTCCGACCATTTTTTTGACACCCACCCCCCCCCCCCCTTTTAACACTAAAACAGAGATTTGCGGGGGGAATTCACTGTAAACAGCTGTATATGAATTTCTGTGCATACTATTTATCATGGATGTTAACATGGACATGTAAATAGGAATGAGTAATTTTGAGGTCATTCGGCCAAAAAAAACATGGCTGCCAGCGGCCATCTTGGATTTCAAAATTTGCAACAAAATACAACACGATAACTGCCTGCAGTCAGTTTACCAGTTAGAATTACATTATTTCTCTCATTCAAACTGATTCAAAGTGGTTTTGAAGCCCAACTCATTGCCAAAACTCTAAAAACAAGCAGGAATTGTTTTGTTTAGTTGCGGAAAAAATTGCTTGTTGGTGGCTTTGACCACCCACCCACCCCGGCATACGTGCCGGAAGAAATTTTTTCACCCCCCCCCCCCCCCCCCCCCCCTGCGTGATCGCCGCTTTTTTTCAGAAGAGAAAACATTATGAAATGCATGCACATATAGTATGACTCTTAAGACATAATGTTAGCTTTTCTCACCAGGTGGCTTATAATAATACCCAGCCGAAATATGGATAAATTGACTATTTTCCACTCATATCATCTAAAACAGATTGGAACTCTCTTTTCGTGTTACCGGATAATCTGCACAATGAAGTGACTGTGTTTTTGTCCCACCCACACATTCTTACCACTCAAAAGTGTAATCAGAAATAGTATCAACAAATATATAATCTAGTCAAATTGTATGGGGAGATGTTCTATGAACAGTGACGGATAAAATATAGAACATTAACGATATTGCCCCCAGGGTGTCCTGCAATCACTTGCAAGTTGTGATTGTTGGCAAACTTTGCCACGTATAATGTAACATTATGAGCGAGATGGATAATAAAACACGTTAAATCTCCACAAGAAGTAAATATAGGAAGTAGATATTGATTTTCGTCTCGTGAAGTATGCACTTAAGTCGGTATTTGTAAGTCGCAGTTATGTGTGTGCACCGACTCCATGTTCCCTACAATCGATGTCACAATTGAATATAGTTATTCTAATATACTCATAGCACCCTCTGTATTTTAGAATATGTACACAACAAAGAGATCGATGGAAATTTCAAACAATTTAATACTACAATAAATAAGATAAAAATAAACAAACACAAAATGTTACACAGGACTGGTGTCGTATCTTTAATATCCGTTATATTTCATCTATCATTTTCTCGTTCTCTCTCGTTATCTATCTATCTATCTATCTATCTCTATCTCTATCTCTATCTCTATCTCTATCTCTATCTTTCTCTCTCTCTCTCTCTCTCTCTCTCTCTCTCTCTCTCTCTCTCTCTCTATCTCTATCTCTATCTCTATCTCTATCTCTCTCTCTCTCTCTCTCTCTCTCTCTCTCTCTCTCTCTCTCTCTCTCTCTCTCTCTCTCTCTCTCTCTCTCTCTACTATTCCACTCACTATGATTTCCACCTCGGATGCTCTGATCCTTGTTCTAACACCAGCATATACGCTCTGTACGCTCCTTTCATTTTAATTCAAATATTTAATTACCATACGTGACGTATGATATGTGTTCACTAAGGGCGCATACGTTCCAATTCGTTGAAATGTGCATCGCTAAAACATGCAACGGCCATTGCCTTGATACAGCAATAACCATACACCAATTGTCAAATAGTGATATGACGAACGCCTTGACGATTGATACGTTATTATGTTGACGCGCTGCCAGCTGCGCAAATATACTAAACTGTTGGTTTCTCCGTTCTCTTGAATTGTTTTCGGCTGCCATGTATCTTCTTTGTTATTTTTTTCTAATTTCTAATGAAATAGAGGTATGAAATAGCATGCAGAATAATAATCAGGCCAAAAGATTATCGTTACATGGTTCAAGTACGCAAATAATACGTTTCTTCACCACATTTAGTCCATACAAGTACGCAAATACTTATTCCAATTTCATGTGAAATAGTGATCTGAATAGTGCATGAACTAGCATGCAGAATAATAATCAAGGCCAAAATTGTCGATCTTCGTTACATGGTTCAAGTACGCAAACACTGAGTAAGTTTCAAATCACATTTAGTATACATCCAATTACGCAAATACTGAGTACGTTTTAATCACATTTAATGCACCCAAGTACGCCAATACTGAGTACGTTTTAATCACATTTAATCCACCCAAGTACGCAAATACTGAGTACGTTTTAATGACATTTAGTACATCCAAGTACGCAAATACTGCGTACGTTTTAATCACATTTAGTCCTTCCAATTACGCAAATACTGAGTACGTTTAATCACATTTAGTCCGTCCAATTACGCAAATACTGAGTACGTTTATAACCACATTTAGTATATCCAATTACGCAAATACTGAGTACAATTTAATCACAATTATCCCATCACCTCCTACGACAGGGTCAGATATACACAAATATACACATAAGAGGGCCTAATGATGATATAAAAATGGCCTCGGGTAATGCACTCCTGATATCAACTTTGAAAATATAGCCTGTCGTTAGGGTTAATTAAATACACGTGTGGTTCCATGATGGTTAATTAAAATATGGTCACATCCAGAGAGAGTTAATTAAAATATGGTCCGATGAGGGTAATTTAAAATATGGTCACACAAGGGATAAATGAAATATGGCCCCATGAGGGTTAATTAATATATGGTGACTTGTGGTCCAATGAGGGTTAATTTAAAAAATATGGTCCCATGACGGTTAATAAAAATTGTGCCTTGATTGTTAAATAAAATATGATCCCATAACTGATCAGGGTTAATTAAAATATGGTCCCATGAGGGTTAGTACAAATATGGACCCATGGGGCGGGGGTAAATGATATACGGTTATAACAGCTCGAAGGGTTCATTTGCGAAATAAATTCCTTATACCATACTCAATTCCCTATAACGCGCGACTTCCCGTTCCAATTACATTTGGCATGCGGCTAACAAGCCATGGTTCAATAAAGCATGTCGAGACAGAAGCGATTATGCTCACTCTGAAATACCCAAGTACCTTTCTAATCATATCTCGACCATTGGCCCATTCACAAGTAAAAAATACCTTCACAGAACACACTCATCGATGGCGTAATAATTATATGTTAGAATATGTACACAATAAAGAGATCGTAATACTACAATAAATAAGCTAAAATATACAACAACAAAATGTTACACTGGTGTGGGATCTTTATTCTCTCTCTCTCTCTCTCTCTCTCTCTCTCTCTCTCTCTCTCTCTCTCTCTCTCTCTCTCTCTCTCTCTCTCTCTCTCTCTCTCTCTCTTTCTCTCTCTCTCTCTCTTTCTTTCTTTCTCTCTCTCTCTCTCTCTCTCTCTCTCTCTCTCTCTCTCTCTCGCTCTCTCTCTCGTCTCTCTCGTCTCTCTCGCTCTCTCTCTCTATCTCTCTCTCTATCTCTCTCTCTCTCTCTCTCTCTGATCTCCGTCTCGGATGCTCTTATTTCTGTTTTAACCCAATACTCATGTCAAATTGAATAGAAGTATTCGAAAATACTCATAAGACCATCTGATAGTTGCAGAATATGTACACAACAAAGAGATCCATCGACATTTCAAACAATTATATGCTCTTATCTCTGTGCTAACACCATCAACATTGAATGGTAGTATTATTATAATATACTCATAATACCATGTGATTGTTACATTTTAGAATATGTTTATGTACACAACAATGAGATTCATCTAAATTTCAAACAGTTTAATACTAAAATAAATAAGATAAAAATAAAACACAAAATGCTACACATGTGTAGTATCTTTAATATCAATTATAGCCATCCTTATCTCTCTCCTCTCTCTCTCACTCTCTCATTCTCCCTCTGTCTCGTATTGTGATATCCATCGCTGATGCTCTTATATATGTGCTAACCCCATCAACATGTCACAATTGAATAGTAGTATTATAATATACTCATAATACCATGTGATTGTTATATTTTAGAATATTTTATATACACAACAAAGAGATCCATCGAAATTGCAAACAATAGAACGATAGATAAGATACAAATAAACAAACACAAAATGCTACACATGTGTCATATCTTTAATATACATTATATCCATCCTTCTCTCTCTCCTCTCTCACTCTCTTCTTCTCCATCTGTCTCTCATTATGATCTCCATCGCTGATGCTCTTATATCTGTGCTAACCCCATCATCATGCCACGATTGAATAGTAGAATTATAATATACTCATAACACCCTGTGATAATTATATCTTAGAATATGTTAGTGTAAACAGTATTTAATCCATATAATTCATAAAGTAATTACAATATAATAACAAGTCATTTAAAGGGGTACTGTACGCCATTTTCATTTAATTTCAGGTGACAACAACGATCTAATATCGATAATATATAGAAACATAGGTAATTTGAGTCGAAGATGTATTCTGTAAACGCTCAGGTTAATAGGCTATCTTAAAATTTAAGAATTTAAAAGTTAATAATTTGATATAAATTGAATTTATGACTGGAGCCATAAAATGGCGTCAATTAAATTACGAATTACCGTAATCAAAAACAGTAATTGAGGGATACTGGATTGTTAAACCGATCGCACACACGATCGCTTAAAATATTATGATGATACGGGGAGAAGACTCAAGCCACTCACTGACTAGCGACGATACAATAACTTAAATGATTATATGGGACTAGTATGCATATAATATAACTTTTATTTGATTCATTTGGTTGAAAACTTTACAAAAATTACTCGACAACGACAATTTGTATTTTTGCAGTCCGGTAAATTTGTCATCCGTAACATGACTTCGTACTCAACAGACTTTCAAATAATGGAAAAATTGTTACCTTATTCTCCGACTCGGAGACTATAGAAACCAACAACAACATTTGGCGTACAGTACCCTTTTAATCAAATATGAATTCCAACTATCTATGTAACCTTCACACCAAGAGGTCTGATAAATCAGTTAGGTGGTTCCAAAGAAGTAGAAGATGTTTTAGTTATTTTATTGGACAGAACAGTGATATGTCCCCTAACTCAACCCCTTCTTGACCTGTCGATGTCATTTTAACAAATATGTAGCCTAGTCACACAAGGACCATACATGCCAAATATAAGCTAAATAGGCCATATGGATATGGTTCTTGTGAAGCTGTTTTTAGAATTACTACGGAGGGATAGAGTTATGGCCCATGGCTTCACCCCTATTTGTCAAATATTTGAACAAATATGAATGCCGGTCACACAATCACCCTCTATGTCAAATATAATCTAAAGAGGATGTTTCTTAAGAAGAAGTCCTTTTAAGAATTACAATGGAGGGATATAGTTATGTCACAGTTTCTGCCCCATTTCACCTGGTGACATCATTTGAACAAATATGAATACCAGTCCCCCATGGACCATCCATACCAAATATAAGCTAAATAGCCCCAATGATTCTTGAGAAGACATTTTAAAAATTAATATCGACGGAAACAGTTATGTCCCTGGTTGTGCCCTTTTTGGCCCGGTGATTCCATTTGAACAAATCTGAATCGCAGTCACCTGGTGAACATCCGCACTGAACTGAACCCATTCGTTTTGTGGCTATGGAGAAGAAGTTATTAAAATATTTGTTGACGCGGACGGATCGACGGCACGACGGACGACGGTGGGGGTGATAACTATAGCTACACCGGAGATTCGTCTCATGTGAGCTAAAAAATCCTCCCATTATTTATCAGATAGAGTACAAACCGACAACAATCATTGGCAACTGCGCTCTATGTTGTGAGATCTTGTGTCGTTCTTGTCTCTCACTTGCGTCTGAGCATCATGGTTGTGCTTCTCACAGAGTGATAGAAACCAAACGCTGTCTCCCACTGCATTCCTTGTCCATGTGGAACACTTGCGCTGTTGAGGTATGCGCCGTTCAAATTGGAAGTGTGACAGCAGCCATACCACCACGCTCCGTGATATAAGACGGAACACAAGCAAAATGGTGTGTGGTCATTGTCATAAGTGCTGAATGCTAGACCCCCATGATCCAGTAGTGAGTCGCCTGCTGTTCCTTCTCCCCAGGTTGTTGTGATCGCATAGAGGCTGGCTTCATTACCGAGAGCGAAGTTAGAGTACTTCGCATATTTGTCCTCTCCATCAGCTGAAGTTAGTTTAACATACAGCTCAGTGGGGCCCATATTGGTCAGTTGGTGAATCGCTTCCGAGCCGAGCCAGTACTCGCCATTCATCGATTTGCTGCCGAATCCCTCGACATATTCCACCCATGTTCGGTAAAAATCGACCAGGCCGTTGGATCTTTGTTGAAATATTGTCCAACCTCCACAATCGGTCGTCATGTCACAAACGACCTTCACCTCACCCGACCCACACGGGTTGATGGTGTACACGCCATCTGTATTGAAGCCAGCATCCATCAAGTCTTTGCAGTCTGGGGGAATAGAGCAAATTGTGATTTTTACATGATGATTCGTGACACAATACCCGCACGGGTCAGATCGAGATTCCTCATATACATGTATATATATTGGTGAAATTGGGAAATATTCAGATAATAAGCCAACAGACGACCAAATATATATAGGTAGTTTGTTGAACTTATTATCTGAACATTTCCCACCGATGAATATGAATCATTCTGCACTTGTGTTATCACTACGTCTGTCTGTCACCTGCTTTTATTACCTGAACACCGAAAGGAATATAGTGAACAGTTTAGAGTGTATACTTTTGTATATCCGATGACAGAATAGAAGGCTGTAGCCGTTGGACACATTGTGCGGTTGCGTTCACATTAATGACATATTATGGACTTGTTCGGGTGGTGAAAGCGATAAATTAGTATTCAGGCGCTATGTCAACTGGAGGACTATAGCATTATACAAACATCGGTTAACCGTTTACCCAACAGAATGGCCCTGTGCCAATGCATTCTCTTATATATGCGAGTCGACCATAGGTCGCCTCGCATATATAAGAGAATGCATTGGCTTAACACATTAAAAATTATAAAATTGTTAAAGAATGTAAGAAAAAATGGTAAAAAGTGTTTAAATTTTTTTTTTTAGGCCAATGCATTCTCTTATATATGCGAGGCGACCTATGGTCGACTCGCATATATGAGAGAATGCATTGGCACAGGGCATAACTGTAACTATCACAATGTGGTCAAGGAGCCGGTTCCAATGGTATCCATATTTGTATGGTTCTATTGAGACAGACCGAAGATATTTTAGGCTGTTGAAGCTTTATATGGCCGGTTTTGGCCGTTTTGTTGGGTAAAGGGTTAAAATCAAACAAATCGACCTTACCAGTACTCCGTATAAAACGTCATTGATTTAAACTACGCATACTGCCTTCTGCAAAGATATAGCCTTATACGTTATAAACATGCAAATATTTGCTTCATTTTGGCTAACTTCCATCATTTAGAGAGTCAAATCTGAGGAAATTCCCTTATTTTGAAAGTTATAGCATGCCTGGCCTGCTGAATTGATGTCAGAAACATCAAATGTTAGTATTTCTTGTCAGATGGACATCTGTGCAAATAAATTTAACATTTCTCACGGCAATTGTATGCATTTCAATACACAGGGCAAGGTAGATTACATCATTTGATGGATACTTTACTTAAAATAGTCTGTGGAAACTACCTAAAAGCCATATTGTATGCACCCATGTATAGCCAAATGACATACAACTATGGATATTTTATTGTTTGTTTCATCAGAGACATGCAATATGCTAAGATATAGCCTTCTTTTTGGGCTTTCTTCCGTCATTTAGAGAGTCATATCTGATGAAATTCCCTTAATTTGAAATTGGAGGATCCAATGTGCCCTGAAATGGTGTTTTAAACCTCAAATGTTAGTACTTCTTTTTGCCAATAAATCAAATATTTCTCATGGCCATTGCATGCATTTTAATGTACAGGACAGGGTAGTTTACATTGTTTGATGGATATTTTACTTAAAATAATCTGTGGAAACTACTTAAAAGCAATATTGTATGCATCCATGTATAGCCATATGAAATTCAACTATGGATATTTGATTATGTATTTCATCAGAGACATGCATTCTGCTAAGACATAGCCTTATACATGTTATAAACATGATAATAGTGGCTTCATTTTGGGCTTCCTTCCATCATTTAGAGAGTTAAATCTGAAGAAATTCCCTTAGTTTGAAACTTATAGGATCACAGTGTCCCCTGAAATGGTGTTTTAAACCTCAAATGTTAGTCCTTCTTTATCAGATGGACATCTCTGCCAATAAACTAAACATTTCTGCTGATCAGTGCATGCATTGTAATGTACAGGACAAGGTAGATTACATTATATTTTGGATATTTTACTTAAAATATTCTGAGGAAACTACCTAAAAGCCATATTGTATGCATCCCTGTATAGCCAAATGAAATACAACTATGGATATGTTATTGTTTATTTCACCAGAGACAGGCAATCTGCTAATATATAGCATTATTCATGTTATAAACATGCTAATAGTGGCTTCGTTTTGTCTTTTTCCCATCATTTAGAGAGTCATATCTGAATAAATTCACTTAATTTGACATTGGTGGATCCAATGCCAATAAATCAGACATTTCTCATGGTCATTGCATGCATTTTAATGTACAGGACAGGGTATATTATATTGCTTAATGGATATTTTATTTAAATAGTCTGTGGAAACTACCTAAAAGAAATATTGTATGCATCCCTGTATAGCCATATGAAATCAACTTTGGATATTTTATTGTTTATTTCACCAGAGACATGCATTCTGCTGTGCTGATATATAGCCCTATACATGTTATAAACATGCAAATAGTGGCTTCATTGGGCTTCCTTCCATCATTAGTTCTAAAATACCATGCCCCCTGAAATGGTGTCTCAGACCTCAAATGTTAGTACTTCTTATCAGATGAACATATCTGCCAATAAATTAAACATTTCTTATGGTCATTGTACAATGCAAAGTAGAATACATCATTTGATGGATATGTTACTTAAAATAGTCTGGAAACTATATAAAAGCCATATTGCATGCATCCATGTAAACCGAAATGAAATTAAACTATGGATAAATTAGATATTTTATTGTTTTATTGAGACATGCATTCTGCTAAGATAGAGTCTTTTTCGTGTTATAAACATACAATAGGTGGCTTCATTTGGGTTTGATTTCATCGTTCAAGAGAGTGAACACTGAGGAAATGCCTTTGGTTTGAAATTTGTAGCGTCTTCCAACCTTATAGGAGGGTGTGTCTGCCAGCTTGATGTACCGGTTTAAAAGTTTCAACGCAAGTGGGCATCAGAGAGGTTTGTCTAGTTCGGGAGGGGGTATACCGTCAACTGGAGATTTCAAGGGACGACCTCCTCAATGGGACCCACTATAATGTGCAAAAAATATTTTAATAAAATTGTATAAAGGTCACCATGCACTATGAACATTGAGAAATAGATAAAAACTTACTGACAGTTCTCCAGTAACAAAATGATATCTGTTGAAACTATTGTTATGTAAACAAAACTGTTACAGTGATTTGTCAACAAAAGTATATAATCCTAGCTGTAGTATTAGTTAAATATTTAAGTATGAATATGATTTTCAGAATATTTAATCAACAGGTTGGACCTTTTCCAATGTTTACCATAAATGTTGACCACAATTTTGCTCTCATTGGACTTTAACAGTTATTCCAAAATAGCATTAATTTGTGCATAACAATTAATTCTTGGTTCAGAAATATTTCCTATTATTTCTTTAAATTTTTCTTAACTTCGAAAAAAATCTTGAAACAAGAAAAAACAAGCAATATATATTTCATTTTTGAAGCAATTTTCTTAGTTAGGAAATTGTTTCTCAAATGAAATAATTATTTCTTAATTGTGTCTTGTTTCAATAATAAATCTATCTTATTTGAGAAAAATATCTCTTGTCTGGTGGGATTTCCTTAAATGTTCTTGACGAAGCAGACATGACGGGTATATTTTCTTAAAATACGATTTATTTTCTTACTATTTCTTGTTTCAACTAATTATTTTCTTATTAAAGAAATTATTTTTGGCAGTGCAATTGTAAATATTTACTTCTCGATTCTGGACGCAACTATCAGCGATAAACTAGCAGCGTGAATTCCGTTACGCATTCCTTATTCCTTATTCGAAACATTTCTGAAAATGTTGCAAATGAATAAGGCAACATCTCTAGTAAGATGAGACGAAATGTGAGTGAATAAACATAATATCTGTATTTTGCCTACATCTGGGAACATGACATGATCGGGAAAATATACATTTGTGAGAGAAATAATTTCTCAAACTTAGTGGATTCGACTACCTATGTTCGACTCCGATCACAACCCAGAACGTACCTATATAATACAGAGAAGATTTTAGTATATTCTGGTAGATCTTTCTTTTACCAATAAGTCGATATATGACTTGATCAGTACAAGATGACATTTGCGAGAGAAATAATTGCTTAGTGTGGTCGATTACATATGTATAAGTTCCGCCGGCGTCTTGTGGATATACGACATACAATACAGGTGCTACCGAATAACTATGAATTTCGGCTTCAGGAATACTTGCTCAAACGAAATGAGGTTGACTACAACTCTTAATCCGTAGTACGGCGATCGGATGATACTACAACTTTACGTAAATTCATAAAAATTATTTTCTTGTATTAATTACATGATATTATGCTAAAATAAGTGAGAAAACAACTCTATAAAAATCATAATTCGACTATAATGAGCTGTAAAGAATCTGCTATTATATACAGTGTACATCCACTCAGATGTTATAACGGCCGTATTTTGTTTTAATTAAATTTGTTTAACAAATAAACTTAAAAAATTTTTTAGCAAGAAGTTTCAATCTAAAAATCCAAAAAGCTAAATTGAAAATTAAAAAATTTAATTTAAATTTAAATTGTTTTTAAAGGTTTCAATCTAAAAATCTTAATAGAAAATTAAAAACATAGAAAATTCTTTTTTAATTAAAAACAGATATTTTTTTTTTTCAACAGCAGATTAGAGTACAATCTAAAAAAAAATAAAAATAAAAATAAATTTTTTTTAAATCAAACTGTCATCAAAAGGTCACGAATCATATACATCAGTCTGTTTCAGCTAGTGTTCATTTCGGAAGTCAATCTCTTGTAACAGACAATATTTATATGGGTAAAGTCGTATTACAGGTACTACCTTCGGTTCTCTGTGGAAAGCTTTCATGGAAAATTACACATAGCATATTCCGGTTTATTAGAACTAGCATTGGTTTGTTTGCGTTTGTTTACGTTTTAACTGAAAGCCGAAGTGTTCTGTAATGTACTCGGCTAAGTTCGGCTTATATACCGTCAATCGAATACGCCCATAACAATCGAATACATCCCTTACTGAACGTCGTGTGCTGTTAATATATTCCATCACTATTATGTGTTTATTGTATTGTAAGTGGTCCTCTATTATTTATTAGTTAAACATTTCTTACGGAATGTCTCGCGATATATATGCAATTTTTAATTTACAAATTACCGGGTATAAGTGATATAATTAATTCAATTTACGACCACGTGGTTTTGTTTATGATTACCTTACGAATGCTAGAATATTTTCGGCGGAATATGCCGATGTCACTTCATGAGGTCAATTGAGTTCGCATACTTTTTATAATATGTAAACACTGCGGAAATATCTTTATTTCACATTAAATTACCACTTTAATTTTGACAACTGATATGATTTACTGAACAAATAGCATGTATTATATAGAATAAACCCGTTTTTTGTCGCAATTGTGATATTTTGTTACATTTAATTGTGGTTTTATGTGAGCTGGTCACTAACGCGTAAACCATGTCATACAAATGGTAACGAGACGTTCTCGTACTAAAACTAGCATCTCCATCTCCAAATATCTTAGCTGGTGTTAGTAAGAGCAGACTTGTTGCTTTTTCATAACATATTTCTATAAACTCAACTGATTTATTTTATTCAATGCCGCACTATATGTTAGCCCAATATTATACCATGCCGCACTGTATGTTAACCCATAATTATACCTATGGATTATCGGCCGATTAGTCCAAACTCCATGTAGGGTTTATCTCCATTGATGACTCGATAAGACCGCTGCTACCTGAGACATTGTACCCACATTTGGCGGATGTCAGCGATATCAATAGTTATATATACACATGTTTCCCATATCAAGCATACAAAAGATCGAATACAATTTGACTAATTTCGTACCTTAAGTTAGGAAAGTCCCGCTAGAACCAAAGAATGATGTCGCACAAGGGTATTTCAGACACGGTCCCACGTCCCGAAGGCCGATCACCATCCTTTTACATGGACTTTACATGGTTTTTACCAGAGTATATCATTGTTTACCTGAGTTTACCATATTTTACCAAAGTAGAGTCTGGAATACCATGTTTACCGGGCTTTTACCAGAGTGTTTTTATAAGGGGCATAATATATTCCAATTTTGTTATATGTCGCGAGACTATCCATGATGGCTGCCAGGATATATAAGCAAAAGAAAATCCAATATATTCAAAGGATTTTTTTCTCGTATATCCAGGTATATCACGATTAAATCTGCATAATATAATGATAAATGCCCCACAAATCATCCGATTCACCTTACATCAGGGTTTCTTAGTTCAAGAGGCGGGATCTGGGTGTTCAGGTAGAGTGTCAACTTTAAGGGGCGTTTGGTGAGCCTCGTTGTGAAGGCTATATATAGATAGTGCGGCATTAGGGCCACATTATACCGGAATCTTTAGTTGTTTAGTTAATTTCATTCATGCCCAATACACATTTAACTGATGCCATACCATATTAGCGTATTATATGCATATATACATGTATGTATAGATCGTGCAGTATTTAATTGTAACTAAGTGTTTTATGAATAAAATATGTTCCTCAATCGGATGGGAATCTCCATCGCCATGTCTCCACACTCGATTCTATTCACTCGTAAATGTATTCAATAGGAAATCGGATGTGTTATACTCACCCCGGGCATTCTTTTGAAGAATCTGTAAAAATATTTGAAAATAAGAATTAAAGATGCTCTATGTCTATCAAGCAACACTTCCAACAACAACAACAACAACCACAACAACAATAAAACAACAACACAATTCTATGACACGTTTTGGAGTCATGTTTGCATTATTGTTCTCATGACACAAAAGAAAGTATAATAGAAACATCTGGTATGACACATATTTCATGTAGAAAAACAATTATTTTCAATAAAAAATGTCGTAGTGTTCTAAAAAATAGAACCTTCATGTCACAGTTCTTTGTAAAACATCGAAAAAATATTTTCTAGTGACAGAAGTTCATATTGATTAACCATGTCATGACTGGAGCTCGCTGGTGCAGCATTAAAGGTCATGTGCCAGTGCATTCTCTTATATTTATGCGAGTCTCGCATTGGGAGCCTTGCATATATAAGATAATGCACTTGCTTACAATTAAGGTCAAGATAAATATTGTTATGCCAACGTATACTGTTACATGGGATACTCGCACATATAAGATAATGCATCGGCAAAGGTAGACCGAGTCTTCTTGGTCCACAGCAGCTTGGGATATCGGTTGGTTTGATAGTAGTATATAGGAGCCATAGGACCCTATTAATGACGGCGCGGGATGTGGTGTAGTGGTGTGAGAAAAAATCGATAATGTATTAATCCGTATATATAATTAAATAAGAAGCTATATAGATATGTAGATACGTAGATATATAGATATCGGGTATAGGTGATGCAATTACTTATAATTCGGGTAGTTTACCTTCGACGAGTCCACTAATTTTATTGATCCCCTTCGAACGAAAATGAACCGATCTAAAGTGATAACTCTAATTATTTATTCTTCCATCGATTATGTGCTTTCGCATTAGTGAATCAATGGGTGTAAAATTATTGGTACATAAGGCGGTGCTTTCATCGCGTTGTTTCATACTACGATGGATCACGGGATTTCAGTTAATGAGCCATAACGGCGGGTCCTAGTGCTTGTGGGGAGACATACTTCGTATCCAGATTAATTCACAACGCGACTTATGATTAACCCGCCGCCGTCTGTTAAATATTAGTGTTTTAGTAAATGGCAACCCGGGTATGAAGCATTGAAGAAAGTAGTCCGATTCCACGAAGGAATACCTGATATAAGTGCGTTTGATGCGAGCACCCCGTCCCTGGTTATACTGGAATATTTGATGTTAGAATGTGATAAGAATAGTGTGACCAATCTTTTCACAAAATACAGCCATCACAGAAATATGAGGAAACTACGGCTGTGTATGTGCTTAAATAGACATTCGTGAGTGATGAAATTTCAATCATGTCAAAACGTCTGAAGAGGAACGTGGGTAATATAACTTGGTTAGGGCGTCTCCCACATGTAAGGCTAACCTCTATTCGTCAGAATATCTTCGCACACAATAAAAATCAAAGAACTATAAGCTTGAATTCTCATTATCTTATCCTTTTTAAGAATCCGAGAGATCAAACTTCAATTTCGGTTCTCGTTAGACAAATGATCTGATATATGTGGTAGGGAAATGCGGTGCGTGGTGCGAGAAAAAAAATCGATAATGTTTTAACCCACCACCGGATGTTATATATTGGTGTTTTAGTGAATTAATACAGTAATTAAATAAGTATATATATAGATTATAGTTACGTAGATATATATAACGAGTATCCGGGATATAATTACTTATATTTACACACTAAGTGTTGTCATCACTAAATCCAGCATTCTGATTGGTCGGCGCCCACGTGGCTAGTTGCAGTTATTTCTCGGTGAATGCGCAACGCCTTATAACACCAAGCTAATAACACCATCGATACGTCATTAGGTTTGGAAAGACGAACGCGTAATGCTTTGGGCGCATTTTGACTCGCGCAGGATTGACTTAATACATCATCGGGTTTCAACATGAAGAGAAATTGTTCCTATTAACTTTTGCCAAGGGTGCTATTGGGTATTTTGGGCTGATCTTGTCACGATACACTTTTCGATTTAAATATATTTACAAAAGTGGCTTTTTCGCTAAATGTATATAAATATAAGGATTAAATGTCATGTGGACTATTTTTATGGAGATGTAACGGTGAGGTACGTGGACATAACTTGTATGTAAAACCCTTCGGGTTTTACACAAGTTATGTCCACTTACCTCACCGTTACATCTCCATAAAAACAGTCAACATGACAGTTAATCCTTATATAATTCTGGTAGTGTACCTTCGACGAGTCCACTAATTTTAGTGACCCCTTTCGCCTAAAAATGAACCAATCTAAAGCGATAACTCTAATAATGAATGAAGTATTGATTCTGCCCTCGGATGTTTTTTGTACTGATGCATTAGCGAATCGATTGGGTTGTTAGCGGAATCGACGAGTCCAATAATTTTAGTGATCGATCAATCTAATTATTCTCTCGCCCGAAATTGCATGATTTTACGTTATCAAATTTAGCTGTTCAATGAATTGATTTTCAAGCAAAAATGTTGTATTGTTCTAAGAATAGAACCTTCATGTCATTAAAAACATCGGGAAAATATTTTCTAGTGACAGAAGTTCATATTGATTAACCATGTCGTGACGGGAGCTCGCTGGTGCATTAAAGATCATGTGCCAGTGCATTCTCTTATATTTATGCGAGTCTCGCATAGGGAGCCTCGTATACAAGAGATACATTGGCCTAACAATATTTACCTTGACCTTGTTAGCCAGTGCATTCTCTGATATATGAGAGTCTCCCATATGGAGCATCACATATATAAGAGAATGCATTGGCACAGGGTTTTCACGAAATTTCAGGAAGCTCCAGTCACGGAAGGGTTAATATCTCTTAATCAATACAGAACGTCCAGGTAAGAGATATTCCATGTTTAATAGAAATAAACACTGAATAACATGTCACCCAATCAGAATGAATCCAACCATTATACATTTAAATGACCATTAGTTTTATCAGAGATGTACGAATTCTCTCTAATATATCTCGCGAGAGATATAGCGAAAAGCAAGGTCTCATACACAGGTTAAATCTGGACTTTTTGGGCGTAAAGAAACGGAACAATAAGGCATTTTTGTGTGCACTATTTATCTTGAAACCTGTGATAAATGTGTACACTAAACTGTAAAATGAAATTTAATAGCGACGAATTGATTATGTGACCTTTTCTGGATGCCGAAATATATGTGCCTGTAGCAGTCTCACGACAATGACTGGAAATAGTTTATTTTGATATATACACCATCAAGCCTTTCAAAACGCACTGCTACATAGCAGTATGAGAGATATTCATAAAGCAATGGATGATATATGTAGATTATATTGTCGTGTCTTAAAATAATAGTTGCCTACGATCAAGTAATAAAACATGAATATTTCACTTTTATCACAAGAATGCATGGTGGTATACTATGAACGCAACTTATCAAAACACAAAGGAGTACCATATACTATCTTTTAAAAATCTGAACTTGATCAAAATTGCCTACATACTCTGTGACAGAGACTGTCTTTATACCTGGACATATCAGTTGGTTATATTCACTAAGGTCACATATACGCGAAGGGTACTATGTTTTCTGCAACCGCATTACAGTGTGTATCCCTTCTTCCTAATGTTACACATATCTACTGGACTCACAACCATAACTAGTGACATTGAGTCAATGGTCAACGCTGAAATAACAGCTTTAAACGCTGATCACCGGATATTTTGCACAAGTTCATGGGTGGTTTTGGTAAGATATTTTCAAACAACAAGATACTGAAAACTTATATTGTACATTGCGTAATAGCATATACCAGTTGCAAGTTGCCGACTGAGGTAATTTGAACAAAATTGTCTACTAAGACAACGGTTTGGAAGCTGCACGAAAATTTATCTTTTATAAAAAGTACGATGTACTGTCTATTTTATCTGGTGAGATGGCTCGCTGAGGCAATATCTACCATTTCCCATAACTTGGCCGCCATACTGGAGGTCACTTTTGAGTCAAAGTGACAATTTTGGTTCCACTGAGATTGAATATTCATAAAGGTATGCCTCACTTACATTGCACAGTTCTGTTCATTTATTTTTAAAATATGACTAGAATCCCAATGGTAATTTTTGGTGAAATATTATACAACGTTCTGTAAAATCGAATTTTTGAGGGATAAGAAGCGTCTGTGACCCACATAATTGCATATTTCATTGCTCGATGATCAGTTAACATAAAAATACCAAATAAGGTCGCAATTGTCAAACAGTTCCAACCAGCAGTAACTATCTAGAAAATATTAGTGAAATATAGTCACATTTTCCACTCCCGATGGCCATTTTGGTGGCCATCTTGGACAGAGAAGTTCTAATTTTGCCATAGCATGCTAGCAGTATAGCTTCTCAACAATTTATACATTTGAATACATTTGTCAAGAATTTCTCTCTAATATGAATCGTACGTGACACGTAGTGGAGCAACCACACATGATTTGCCTCCAATTTGCCTTTTTTCGGCGACATAACGCTAAGAATAATTTATGTAACATCATACAGTGCATGGTCACGGCGGAGACGACATGCCAAATTGACAAGACGTGTCGTGGATTGTAAAATCTTGTCTGGATTATCGTCATGAATTTTTCAATTTTCGTTTCCATTAAGCTGACCAACGAAATTGGTCTGAATGAGATTAATAGACTTAAATCACATGTGAATTCTTAGTAAGTTGTGAAGTAGTTACTTTCATCTTTATCGCGATGCTTCATTTCCAATTCCGCGTTTTGTGCAATCTTCACACGGTTGGTAACCGGAAGTCACGTGACAATTTCCCAAAAATCTATACCCGCGATCTTGAAAAATCACTGATGCATATAGAAAAAATTATATGACGTCATTCACCTGCCTTATGTATAAGCACCATTGGTGGTTGCTATAATTTGCATCAAAGTGACTTATAGTGTCTCGTCTTTAAAAAAAAACGGTCGCCATGTTGGACGCCATCTTGTTTCGCGTCTACGCGGCCACATTTGTTTCGTGTTAACATTGCATCAAGTTAATAAGGAAGAAAATCAGCGGGTGAAGTTAAGTCCTATGGTGTGTGTGTGGGGGGGGGGTTACCCTGTCAGCTTCCAGAGTATTATATTTGCGCTTTCATTGGCTTTGCTGGACCTTTTGACCTCTCGTGACGTCATCAATGACACAATAATATGTTTTGCTACCAGTGTATTCCAATACCTACAAAACAGACAAATCGCCTGCTAAAATCTAATCATAATGACACCACTTATACCGTTTCCCCCACCCCACCATAATCGGAAACAAATGGTAACTGAGTAAGACTAAACATTTACCAGTAGGTACAATTAGGGCCCAAACTATTTGCTGTTAACATTATTTTCCTGAACAATACATATTGGGGTACATGAAAATATATGTATACCAAACAAGTTCAGTTATGTGAGTGCACGAGGGGGGCCTACCAGCCCATGGACTAACTGTTGTGTGCATAGTTGTCACAGTGTGTGAAGATGTGTCTCTCTCGCCACTCTAAGGGCGCGTACACATGGTCAGCAAGAAAATACCAGGTATGCCCCATGTGACTTACTTGACCAATGAAATAAATAATACCTGAAAATATCCGACGAAAGCAGCGCGCTGATATTTTATCGCCAATTGGTGATATGTGTTCACCTTGATAGGTGGCCATCGGTATCCGTCAACTAATCTCGCAGGGATAATATCGTAACAATTCAAGCACTCGAGTTATGATCCATCAATAGTTTCAACATACTACGTATTTCCATTTTATATTGGTTGTCAGAACCGCTGATGTATTATATATACATGTATATACGTGTGTACAGAGACGTGGCGACAGGGGGGGGTTGGGGTGTGTCTCACCCCCCCCCCCCCCAACTTTGGTCAATATTTTCAACAGTTGGACATTTCATACCTGCCAAAACATTAGTTGGAAATTTCACACCAACAATAGGTTGAAAATGTTCTTGTAGTTTGATTTTCAAAAAATTTCTTGGGGAATTAATTGTTTTTGGACCAATATTTGCATATTTTCCTATTTTTTGTAAAATTTTGGTCTGAAATGGTCATCAGTTGGAAACTTTCCAACCTCAGGGGGGTTACAGGTTGGAAATTTCCAACACTTTGAAAGCTTGTGTCCTGGTCCCTCCCCCGTGGCCAGTCAAAAGTAAAAAACTGCTAGTTAATTTCAGAAAACAATATTGTCATACATTTGGTCAACATTGTCATTGGAATTGTCATCAGATGTAAATTTTCCAACCTAAGTGGGGTGTCAGGTTTGAAATTTTCAACTCTAGGAATGATTGAGGCTAGTCTAGATGGTAGGATTTTGCGATTTTCTTGTTCAGATTACAAAATTTTCGCACACCGGGCCGAACCATGGTCTAAGAGCACTGAGGTGCAAGGGGGTGCAAATGGAATTATGGAAAACTTGTGTTTTGTCTGATTCTAAATCAAGGGGGGGGGTGCAGTTAGAATTTCCAAAGGTGGACACCCCTGAACGGAAACCCGCTGCGTGTATGGGGATGCTTTATAATTTGTACCTCACATGCCTTGATTTAGTTGTTTTACTTTAATTTGGACTATATGCATAGAGGGGATGCATAGATGAACCAAACCAAAATTTTTACCAAAAGTAGGAAGATGTGCAACTAGTTACACAGGTTGGAATAGCAAGTAATGAGAACATACATCAGAGCGCACCGCGTCCCTGAACACACATCCCTACTCACCTAGTACAAACGCTATCGCATGCCAAATGGGGTGGGATGCTGAAAAATCGCAAGCCAATTTGCGCGCGATTTAGTTTGCCGTGTCCCGCGTGACTCAGCATCGCATGCGAATATGTTTCGATTGTAAAATTCAAAGAAATGTAACTCTAACATACCCGTTATTTAGTAAAAAATCATACCAAAAGAATGACACCACAAAGAGACACGTTTCGCGTTATTTCTCGTTAAAATAGTTGGCATTTTCCATAACACTTTGTAACTCTATGAATATTCGATATGGACTATAGGTTGTTTGTCCGCAGTAATTCACTGCAACAAACACGACTAACACTAGTCACATTGAGCTCAATCAACGTCAACTAACCCGCCGCTTTCTCACGGGCGTAATCTTTGCAGCAAGAAAATATCAGAGTACAATTGTACCTGATATTTTCTTGCAGATATTTTCTTGCAGCTTCATGTGAACGCGCCCTAAGTGAAGCAATGTCAACTAATAGTTCAATTTAGATTCGCACTGCTCATCTACAAAATGGATTAATAGCCATATTAAACCATCGTAAGAATACATTTAAAGGGGTACTGTACGCCATTTTCAATAAATTTCGGGTAATAACACCGATCTAAGATCGATAATATATAGAAACATAAGTATTTTGAGTCGAAGATGTATTCTGTAAACGCTCAGGTTAATAGGCTATCTTAAAATTTAATAATTTAAAAGTTAATAATTTGATATAAATTCAATTTATAGCTCCAGCCATAAAATGGCGTAAATTAAAATACGAATTTCCGTATATAAAACGTAATCAAATTACTTGAGGGATACTGGGTTAGTAAACCACGATCGTTTAAAACATTATGATGATACAGGGAGAAAATTCAAGCGACACACTGACTAGTGACGATACAATAACTTAATAACTTAAATGAGTATATGGGACAAGTATGCATATAATATAACTTTTATTTGATACATTTGGTTGAAAACTGTATAAAAAATACTCGACAACGACAATTTGTATTTTTGCATTCCGGTAAATTTGCCATCCGTAACACTACATCGTACTCAACAGAATTTCAAATAATGGAAAAATTGTTACCTTATTCTCCGACTCGGAGACTTTAGAAACCAACATCAACATTTTGGGTACAGTATCCCTTTAAGTTCACTACCGGTATTCTTTATTTGCTAATTCGACAATTGCAATGGCTGGTAAGAACATGAAATATATTTAAAAGACGTTTGACGACTCTTACAATTTATTCGGTTAGGGTTGATATTTTCAATCAGTGACAGCCTGTTCGAGTTCAAAATGTTTTGGCAACATCCTAAGTGCCTAATATACTCATAAACAATAATAAAGACTGATTGGTCCAAGTTTGTTTGAAAATGGTATTTTTTATTAAAATTTAAGTATTTTTTTTTTAATTTTGGCTTTTTTGGGAAAAAATTGCGCATAATAATGCATCCAAAATAATTATGGACTACACGTAATAAATTATAGATAAAATATAGGTGAATGTGATTAACAATGACAATGTTAACACTATCCGACCAATATTCATATATTTATTTCACTGAAATATGCACCGTCGGAGAAATTTCTATAGCATAAGTGCCTAATATTACTCATAAACAATAATTTGAAAATTATATTTTTATTTATTAAAATTTAGGGAGTTTTTGTTTATACAATTTCCGCTCTTTTTGGGAGAAATTGCGCGTAATAATGTTCCAAATTAATTATAGGCTACTCATAATAAATTATAGATCAAATATAGCTGAATATGATAAAGAATGACCATGATAACAGTATCAGATCAATATTCATATATTTATTTCACTGAAATATGCACCCTCGGGGAAATTGCTATTGCATAAAATGTTCACCTCATGTTCTTGGACACTGTTAGTATATGTTGTTCTAAACATACCCGCCTACATAATTCTAAAAACATCCCTTCTTTGATATTTTTCCCATAGTTTAACCTAATGTTCCTGTACAGTTGTTTATTAGAGGTTATGGGGATCTTGAATTAGATATCGGTGGTCAGCATGCCACCATTGAGCATATAGACTCACCTGCTTTCTCATGAAAACTGAACCGGCATCCTCCTCGAGCTCACCAGCGGCTCCACACGAAAGAAAACAGTTTTCGTCAGTGTCAAGTCCCACAAAGAATGTCGCTGTCCTGCACCAGTTTTGTCGAAGGCATCTGGTCGCGCACGATGTCTCAGAAACGGCGCCCGCCCCAACGGCATGAGAGATATTGAAACTCTTTTCCTTCCAACCGGGAATAATTTTAAATGTACTGTTCCGTGATTTGGCAGTTATTTTCTCTATAAGAGGGGAACATGCAACAAGAATAAGAAAAATGTTCATATTGTCACGTCGATGAATGCTAGGTACCGTGTGTTAGTGATAGCTTTATAATCTGGGTTCGGAGCTCTGCGGGGACGCGTCTTCCAGCTCTTGTGACGTTTTTCAAATGTCAGTATGTGAATTAATCTTATACCAACGATCTGGCCAATTGTCTGAGCATGACGCACATCCGACCCTTTACAGTTTTACATTAAAGTCTTGCACCTCAGTGGGCGTCTTGAAAGTTTCAATTTGAACATCTTTTATAGGCACAATGACACGAATAGTTTGCCAGCGACCAACATCCTGGTCTGGTACCCGAAGTGTAGATTTGTCCGTGAAGTACATTTGCTTAAAATCGGTGCACTTTATTTTATTTTAACTATATTTCTCAGTTTCTTTCCAGACAATCGGTTAATCTTCACATGGGAAATGTACGATTGGTATACGTGGACAAACAGGAAACATTAGAGAAGAACGATGTTGATGACGAAATCTAATCAATAGGATTCGTACGAAACGCGACAGAATATATTGACCTCACTGTTCATACGCCTACTGGATCCCGCTAAAACGCGACATAATATATAGACATCACTGTCATACGCCTACTGGATCCTGCTAAAACGTTTTTAAAAGCCAGTGGTTGTGTTAAAGTGATGTGAAACACCCCGATATGGTGATCAAATAGAAATTGAGAAAAATCGTTTTCAATGTAGTAATTTTTAGAATTATTATATCCAAGTAGACAACACCGAAGGGTGGATTTATCCGTGAAGTACGTTTGCTTAAAATCGGTGTACTTTATTTTTTACACTATATTTCTCAGTTTCTATCCAGATCATCGATCGGTAATGTACGATTGGTATATACGTGGACAAACAGGATACATTAGAGAACAACGATGTTGAGGACGAAATCTAAGCAATACGATTCGAACGAAACGCGACAGAATATGTAGACCTCACTGTTCATACGCCTACTGGATTCTGCTAAAACGTTTTTAAAAGCCAGTGGTTGTGTTAACGATATATTCATCTACGATTTTCACATTTTGATATTTGAAAAATCGTTGAACAGATTTACTGGATGCTAAATTTATTTTAGTGTATACAGGTCCGTACGTGGCTACATGTTTTAAACCTGCAATTGTGCTTTCATTTGTTCCATCCCGACCCGATCTCGATATGTCTATTCTGAGTTAGATAATTATATGAACTGTTGAATTTCAAAAGGAGACGATTGATACCTTAGAATTTAGGTGATAATATTTTAACATATGCACAGGGACGTTACTAGGTGGTTCCAACTGGGAGTGAGACCAATGTCCAACTATATAGGATTTGGTCTAATATAATTTCCAACTACATAGGATTTGATTTTGAGTAATACAACATTACAATAGTGGCTTAGGGTGGATACACACATGCATGTAATATCTGTAAATATCGTGTATTTGGCGTTTTACATGGATCATACAGACCATGTAATATGTGTTTGCTGACAACCCAATCATTGCGGCTATGTTTGACCACAGTGAGTCAAGCTCTGAACGTGCGGAGAACAGTTGACTGGACGAAGTCGTCAGGCCGCTTAAAATAATTGTTCCGGCGATAACCCAAATGTTGGACGTTCTGTTGAAATCATTGTCAGTCTTCTCTTGATTGTATACCAGTAATGGTTCCAGGATTTCCCCAATGCAGGGGCTATGATCCCCAACATGGGGGGGGGGCTATATTATCACGGAAGCTACCGGACTGACCACTACATATTTCCTCGACCGGGGGGGGGGGGCATGCAACACCAATAGTCATACCACCCTGAAGCCACGAAGCCACTCCAGATTTGTAAATATTGTAGTTGACAGTCATATCTGTCGTGCCTGTTTGCTACGAGTGATTAATCTGATATGCAGCAATTTATGCTATTCATATAATTATGAACATATTATTACAGCTTTAAATTTGAAGGTACAGAAGGTATAGTGTTGCTGTGTGTCTTCATTCGGGAAAAGGGTTGTCCAGCTGCGAGTTCACAACTACATCATTTTTCCTCTCGTGTGTTACAATTTACAACTATGGAATATTTAAGTAAAACATTATGTTGTACATTCTTGCCCAGATAATCCCGGCCGATACATTCAACTAAATCCCTTAGTTATTCGAAACTTTCGAGAACCAGCCTCCTCCCCCAATAATGGATTATAGTCCAAAACGTGATAATACAAGGCTGTACAAGCTAAAATTGTGACAGTTAGGAACTTGTTCATCCTTTGGCCTGAGAAACATATACTGTTCGGTAAATTTTGGGTTAAAATGGGGAGGGGGGGGGGGGTGACTCTTTTTTTCTTTCAACGAGAAATCTCAACAAACTGGTATTGTCTTTCTTAATTTTTCAAGGCATGAGAGCACCATATCGGATTGTTAAAATTCGAGCTCAGGCCATGCATAGTCAGGAAACAAATATCCTTATCCTTACGACTCGGCGTTGTCCGATTAGGCTAGGCGTTGTCCGATTATGCTAAATCACTTAACATGGAATTCACCACGTATGCGATAGTTGATTGACATGTGTATTAATATAGCACTTCCAAAATGTGGAGCCAGAGAGCCGTTCGGGTTTTGCTGGACGAGATCAAATTGGGAGTCAGTGTGTGTGACATTAAACACGCATGTATCACAATCGTCCAAAACGAGCTTCAAAAGTATGCACATTTTTTATTATTTTGGATGACCCTGTTTCCAAGAAATGACGAGAAACAAATCATGTATAAAATCGACGGACTCAAATCCACTTTTTTCGAAATGAACTAAAACTCGTGAAAAACAGCAACAGACAGGATTTATTCATTTCGGCACCAATGAAAGAAGACATGCTTATGACTGGCCTGAAATCTCTTGATAACAGTTAGTTTGATTTTGGCTTATAACTACTCACTGGTCTCACCTGTTGAAATGGAACGATCGCGCGCAGGCGATTAATGCTATCAATGATTGGTATGACCATGTAAAATACATAGATTTTACATACAGACATTACATGCATGTGTGTATCCACCCTTAATGGCTTAATAATTTGCGTTTCTATATGTTCTTTTTAAGAGTATGGACTGTGTAAATAAAGACACTAATAACAAGAATGACATAACATTGGTCCATGTTTTATGTTTTGAGTACACTGTACATGCAGTACATTATTCATGATATTAATCAGAATATGGTTGAGGAACGAATACGAGTTACATGTATTCAAATTCCGAGGGGTCACAAGCTATAACTCACGCAATGGTAACAAGTATGCATGCTGAATGATTGTTATATTGTTAAAGCTGTCCTCAGAAAGATATGGAGGTTTGACATTATTACTAATAGTCTAGTGACCATGAATATATGGTTGGTAAAACATACCAGTCTGAACTTGAAGGAAATGCTTTGTTTTCAATTTCATATATAAATGTTCAGGTAATGAGCATTACTGGAATTGATTTACTCAAATGACTGTGTGTTAACTTGTAATATTGACATTACATTGCTACCTTGCAGGATAAATTTAAATAAGCTTATTGATATATGAGAGGAACTAAATGTATAAGTATAAGTACAACTATTGGAATTTGAGTCATGAAATTTCCAACTATAATTGGAAATTATGGTCCTCATTGGGGATGAGACACCCCCTACACCCCCTGTCGCCACGTCCTTGCATATGCATGGGAAAGATGTTTCTGAATACTAAATTAAATCAAACTACAGTTGTGTCCTTTATGAAAATCACAAATTATAGCTAGTGTACACTCACCGTTTTTTTAGTTCAATTAGATTCACTTTGCTATAGATCGTGGATATTCTTTTAAAAATCACGAAGTGTTATTTTGAACACAGGACCTGATGAATAAAGCTGAAAAATTGGGCACAATCGGATAAAATAAAAAAGGAATGGGTGACTTCGGAATGAATTGCGGAACATACATGATCATTTACATGTCATCACGTTTAAGTACACGTTCGCGACAAATTATTGCTCGAAACTATTGATTTTATAACTACAGTCTACTGTACACTGTCATGTAATTGCCTCAGATCTGTGGAGAAACACAGTGCAAAGCCATTAAAATTATTCCTTCCACAACACAGTTCCTGGGCATATACGCTATACTGAACTGGGTCAAAGGCCTCTGAGCGGAGAGATTGACGACCCGATTTCTTCTGTAGATTTCGCTAGTTTGCGATAGGATATCTCGACTTCGATTCGTTCAATTTCGCCGAGTTATATGTCAAATGAAAGGGAATTTTGCCAATAAGACACACCTGAGGATATTTTTATTTCTAGAATTGAGTAGTGTTTTGATAGTTGCTGTGGTTTTAGCCAAAATCGAGCATGGGACATTTACACTGGTATAGTCTATATTGGTATTTTAGTAATTTTCCCCAGGGGCCTGTGATTTTGAAGGAAGTGTCCAAAATTGTCTTAATATTATCTTTTTACACAAAATAAAACACAACTTGTAATATATAATGGCTATTAATGGCGCGTTCACACGCACCAGCAGAAAATGTTAGAGCGCTGCCCCATGTGACTTGATCGACGAATAAAAAAATAACATTAGAAATTATTTCACCTGACGTTCAGTGCATTAATATTTTATCAATGGTGTGTGATCCGTGTTCACCTTGATTAGTAGTAATCGATATCCGTTAAATAATCTCTCAGGGAATGCGCTCGTAACCATGTGCTCGAAATGCGAGGATTTCTCGAGGCAAACAATCTAAAGTCTGTATTGGAGTATTGAACCGGTGTAATGTTATTCATGTTGGGACGTGGTTGGAGGGTGTGTATGTCTCCGTTAGAAGGTGCCCATCAGAGGGTATACATCAATGTTATATTTATTGCTAACAATTTCAAGTCGTAACTAGGATTTAAATTTCTGAAATGCCAGAAATTTTATACTTCCATTGGAATATTTAATTTTTAATGAACACAATCTTTATATTATATGGAAATTATATATTAAATAATTAAAAGAAATGAATGAGAAAAAGATCATAGACATGGATTGTAAGTTCAGAATTTCGACCTGTTGGTAATTATTAATGATATATGCGGATTTATTTGTTAAAACTGTCGTGGCGATTACTGCCCTTAGTCTCTTGTTACGATTGTTATAATGATACTAATATTATGCAATACGCCACAACCCTGGCTGCTAATTTATAACAAACACTCTCACACTACATAAGCGAAATACTACATACCACTGTAAGCCATGAAAGTCTTAAGATATATATCATTAATATAATGCTACGGCCGTGCAACATTCTATAGTCGTTCGCTCAAAAACTTAGAAAATCGCACTAAAGTTGCACATAGATACTACCCATCACATCCACTCGTCAATTTTGCATTATCTGGATTCGAGATTCCACCCCCACTCCCATTGAGTTTTGGTGGAATTTTTCAAAACGTGTGAACCATTCCTAACCGAGCTCTCCGTTGGGCAGGTTGCTTTTATAGCAGAGCGGTCAAAATTTGCGGGCAATCTGACAGTATACCGACGTACCTGTCCCTGCATTATATTAATATTAATAAATGTCCTAGTGTATACAGTCATCCGGTGGTATTTTCCTATTAACATGTGAATGCATGTAATATCGGGCACTTAATCCTGATTAACTCATTGCGCATTTATTTTAAAAGTTAGTACATGTCACGGAATTTGCCGAAAGCCTCGACCCACACCGATGCAAGCTCTCTGTTAAACGGATTGCTTTTAAACAACGACAGTCAAACTTCCAGGATGTATCTATTGTATACCGATGTACCTGCTAGCGCATTTCACTCGCTCCTTCATTAGCCTGTTTGAATTTGACGGGAATATTGGATAATTTCGAGTTTTGCCATATATCTATGGCTGGCTGTGTTAATCTGCATGTAGTGCGTATTACGCTATATCGCGTCGCCACTAGTAAACCCTTTGCTCTGAAACTTAAGAAATTGCACCAGAGTTGGGCGTTGATACCCCCTATCACACCCGCTCATCAGCAAAATTGTAACTCCGTATTTGATATTTTGAAGTATTTTTCAACTTTTGGTTTTTGTTGGAATTTGCCAATTTGAACCCACCTGAACACGAGTTCTCCGTTGGTCAGGTTGCTTTGATAGTAGAGCGGTCAAACTTTCGGATATTATCAGAAGTATATCGACGTACCTGCTCCTGCATTAGCTCGCTCCTTCATTAACCCGGTCGGATTTGGCGAGAAAAATAGGTTAGTGATACAGCACTTAACAAAACTTATTTACATTATAAAGCCTCGCTACGAGTAAACCTTCGACCTTAGCGCCAATTAAGCAGACATCAATAAGTTGCGCTTGGATACTATCTATCATATGCACTACTCAGAAAATTTTTAGCTCGATGTTTCATTTTTTAGACAATTTCCCCCCTTTGATTTTTGTTGGAATTTGCAAAAAGTCTGAACCCACCGAACCTCGCTCGCTGTTGGGCAGGTTTCTGTTATAGTAGAGCTATCAAACTTCGGGGGCCTACCTGTGAGATACCAGTATACCCGCTCCTGCATTAACCTTGCTCATCAATTAGCCCATTGGAATTGGCGCCAAAAATATGTCATTTTCTTGTCCATGCTGTAGATCGGTAACGGTTGGGACAAAAAACTGATAAATGGTATATTCCGGTCCGAATCACTCTTCCCATCTGGAGCACGCAATAAAAATATTATTCCGCTGGACTTGTTTTTTTTTTTTTTTTTTTTTTTTTTTTTTGCTAAATCTGACGTTTACATCCGCCACCGGTTAGCCTGGTCTCACCACCCTCGGCCTGGTCTCACCACCCCGACATGGTATCACCACCAGGCATGGTCTCGTCGCCTCCCCGATATGGTCTCACCCTCTCCCATGCTCCTTCATTAGCCAAATTATATAATATTCGATGGTCTGTAACTTGGACATTTCTCAACCGATTTACAAAATTCTTTCAGGAGGATCATTAGTACGTCCTAAAGATACATGGTAGTAAAAATGGTTGAAATCATCGCAAAAATAAAATTGCGAAAATTTCGCCCCCACCCTAACCAAAAAATGTAAGTCCGACCCTGTCCAAATTATTTTTGTGAAGTATATTGACAACGGCCAGCACTACCATAGAAACTAAATCCAGCTATATTTCTTGCTATGTGAGAACAGGCGATCAGAACATTTCGAGGTTGACATATATATGGGAGATAACTCTGGAGAGGAAAGACGGACAGAGTTTTTGATGTGCTCATGATTCAGTGGATATCAAGATGTATGTAACGACCAAATTTCAGTGCTGTACTCCTTATATTTTCGGAGTTCTGAAAACACCAATTGTTCACATAAAGGGAGATAACTCTGCAAATCAAGTGAGGACATGATTCTCAATAGGCATAAGCACTAGAGTTTGTATACATATATATACATACAAAGTTTTAGCTTTCTAACTCTTGTATTGACTGAGCTATGCTCATTATAAAATTGCTAAGAAGAATAAAGAATAATAATAATAATAGAGAAAAATAAAAATCACAAAAACAATATACTTCCATGTAAAACATGGAAGTATAATTACTTTTCTAGTTGGGTTGTCAGAATCGCTGTAGTAAATGTTCATGTATATCGGCATGCACAGTGTGGTATATTTAGTGTGCAATTAGTTGGTTTAGATCCAACGTCGTATAGTTTCCTACATTCGGGCAAATTCTTGGACTGAAACAAAAACAATTTCGTTGCCAACATGGGCACACTCCAACAGAGACCACCCAGCCATGTCAATACTTCGATACATATTATGGACTTATTCGGGTGTATGGAACTGATAAGTTAGCACTCAGGTGCTATGCCAATTGGATGAATGTAACATTCTACTAACATCACAGAATATCTGAATCAAATCGACCGTAACACTACATATAGAAAACATCGTCTGAACTACGCTCATTTTGTAAATATTTACATCTCGATTCGGGACGCAATACCGGCGATAAATAAACGAAAACGACCTCACCATCGAGAGTCGGTACATTTAATTAAAATATAAGAATGATGGGGTGGCATGTCTATTTAGGTATAATATTTGTCAAATATGACTACTTTTAGCAAGATTATTCTCCATTTCTATTTGATCACCCTACCGGAGTGTTTCACATGACTTTAATGCGTTTACTTTAGATTTTTTATGTATATTTTATACTCGTTTTTAACGACATTCGCCCCTGTGTATTGTGGCATACATGTAGATATATATAGAACGGACGCCCCTGTGTATTTGGGGCATACATGTAGAGATATATAGAACGGACGCCCCTGTGTATTGTGGCATACATGTAGAGATATATAGAACGGACGCCCCTGTGTATTGGGGCATACATGTAGATATATATAGAACGGACGCCCCTGTGTATTGGGGCATACACGTAGAGATATATAGAACGGACGCCCCTGTGTATTGGGGCATACATGTAGAGATATATAGAATGGACGCCCCTGTGTATTGGGGCATATACATGTAGAGATATATAGAACGGACGCCCCTGTGTATTTGGGGCATACTTGTAGATATATATATAGAACGGACGCCCCTGTGTATTGCATATGGGGCAAACTTGTAGAGATATATATAACGGACGCCCCTGTGTATTGGCGTATACATGTAGAGATATATAGAACGGACGCCCCTGTGTATTGGGGCATACATGTAAATATATATAGAACGGACTTTTATCTTTTATTTGTTTTATTTCAAAAATTTCCGAAGACTTTTTAATATAATTATACACCATGCAATCACATAAATGTATATATTAATTAATTTGTCTGGAAAAATTTGTCAATAATTTATCTATTCTATAGAATGTATTTCTAACGTAAATTATAACATCAAAGGAATATAATATAATCCATATGTAGCACTAAATATTTAGCAATTTTGGATCACACTAACAGATTCTCCGTAATGTGGAGATGGTGATTTGATTGAAATCGGTAACACATTTTATTTTATTTTCTTAATTATGGCCCCCCCCCAACGGTTGTCCCTCCCCACCCCACCACTGAATCGGCTGAAGCCACGTAGGCAATTCCAAATAACATATCACTGTAATGCTTTCAAATGAGCTTGATAGAAATCGACTACGAAAACAATATTGTCAATTTTGATTCCCCCATCCTCATGTAAGTCACGGATCGCCCATTCTGCAAAACTTGAACTTTTCCTTCAGAACAAATTTTAAAGCCCCTTTAATTTCTAAAGCGGTTTGACAGAAAACATATATACACATGTAGGCTTGAGTAGTTTTTTTTTATATGCATGCTATATATATCAGAATTTGGGTTTTTTGAGTCAAATGTGTTCCGATTTCTCGCGAATCAAGCTCATGTGTGGACAGGAAATCCCTATAATAACGGGCTGTCATAGAAGTGGGGAACATGGCCTCAATTCGATGGGTTTTGAGCCCTCATATATTTGATTAATCACCAAAGAAGTGGAGCAGCAAAGAAATGATCAGGGAAACAAAAATCGTCTAAGAAGTCGAATATTGTCTGGTGGAATTTCCCAAACTCCATGCATGCAGCGCCCTCTCCGTTATGATGGCGTTATCACTGTGATAGATCACTGCCACAATTATGGTACTTTGCGGACCGATACATCTATTTGTACGTATCGTCGGAACTATATTTAGTCACCTATTGTCTTATTTTGACCACCACACGTTTTCAACAATGGTAATTCTTTCGGTATTGATAAGAACAATATGAACTGAGCAAGACATAGACAATTTTAATCCTAAAACATAAGAACTAAGATCATGTTAGAAATCCTTACCAAATGTCCTTGTGGCAGTGGTATCTCAGCTGAGCGATGGGAGATAACTCTGCCTGGAGTTTGGGAATTTCCCTGCATTTTTCACATGCCGTGCCGTGGAAGCGATTATATGAACGTGCTGATTTGCTGCATGTATAACTAATGGTATGATATATACGGTAGGTATCCAGTTATTATAAATCTGAAGGTTCCATGAAGATATGCCGGCTGGTTCGCAAGAAATCAACTCGACAGTTTCCCCACTGTGTAGGAACTGTTACGTCGAAGTCGTTCTATCGTCGGTATTGTGATGGTTCTTGACTGATTTGTGACGGTTCCTTGTGATTAAAAATAGTCATTTTCGGGCAAAAATCACGCATAATTATAGATATCTTGAATGTATTATACTTTCCTGAATGAACATAGGTTGCAGAAGTGCCGTTATTTCGAAACCTGCACTCTAGATCACACTTAACTGGGACTTAGCGAGATAACGCGTGAAATATCAACATGTTATCACTGAAAATCAAGCCACGCGTGAACACAATTCCTTTATTTTTGGTGGCGTATAAAATATGAAACGCATTCTGAACACAAACACTCAGTGTAAAGTATACACGTGTTATTCTTTTGTAAAATAGCTGAGAAAATATCCCGATAGCAGTTGATAGTTTAGAACAGTAGCATCGTAATCAACACGTGTGCGTGTTACGGTTCTATTTCAAGCCAATCATGGCTGTGACGGTTCTATACATAAGATTTATTCGAACGATTTCTGCACTTTGGGCCGAATATTGTCTTGTGTATCTGACATTTTAAACCAGATAATGACTGTATCTTATGTCATGTACATAATACAATATTTAACGTCCCGATGGGTATAATACCATAATCATGCCTGCCTATATAAATACAAATTGTAATAGAAATCTACTCTAGGAGATTATGAGAATCTGATGTTATTCATTTAATTAACACAGGGCCATGATTGAAAGATCCAGGTGGGACAATGTTTCGATGCCAGCACAAACATATTTCTTCCTCGAAAGTCTCGTCTAAGGGATATTTACGCATGTTCGTCGCCCAGACATGAACATATCTTATGAAATCACGTTCAACTGAATCATTGATATGTTATGGCGTGGTCGGGGGGGGGGGTATGCGTGGTGTGGAGGGGGCGGGGCATGGATAGGGCGGGTGCTTAATTGGTGTATGCCCCAAACTTTGGTCAAATTTTTCAACAGTTACAAATTTCATACCTTACACTAGATTGGTTGAAAATTTCACACCAATAATTTAATATGTTGAAATTGTTCCCTTGTTTGATTTTACAAAATTGGCTGAGGAAAGTCCCTCCTTATGTACATACACACATTGTAATAATAATGTGTTCGTTTAAAGTGTAATTGTCCGCCGCGCTCATTTAAATTAATATTAACAATATTCAATTCATATCTGATCATCGCGGGGCCGACTTCTCTCAGGTCGACTAGAGTAGCGGACAAACGCCAAACGTGGTCGGATACCCCTACCCTCGGTAGAACAAGTTGAAACCAACTTTTTCTGGAAGGTAAATCTATATCATTTATGAAAATGATGCTTGGCCTTGTCGGAATTGGTGGCAGCCATGTATGGTAAGTCTATTTGTGAAGGTACCCTACCGAAATATTAGCCTGTTTTCAGCGGTTGACCAGCTATACATAATTGGTTAAAAGTTAAGCAGATCACCAAAAACAGAACGTTCTGTTTGTCATTATGGGACACATGGTGATACTAGATCGGAACGTTCTTATTTTTCTGGTTTGTTTGAGATTTCACGACGTCATGGTGGAGAATGTAACGTTCTTCGTCAAAAAATCATGACAATTCAGAGAAACTGTCGCCCGTCAACTCTATGCAAAACTAGCACTGTCACTTCGTATGTGTGTTCTACATTAAATAAAACAAAATACTGCGCATCATGCTATCATTCGTGGTTCCAATCCCAGGCGATAACTTTATTTCGAATGTTATGACTTTGGATGGAGGGATAAATTTTTACCTATTATTTTACCAATTGAAAAGATGTATTAATGGTCAAATTAATGTTTGATATGAAATATTATTCTATGTAGTCATTACAATAATATAGATTTTACTACTAGGGACGTTCCTTTTCTGGATTTTTCGTTTGTCGCTTCACAAAGTCTTAAAATAACAAGACAGTCAATGACTGTGGAGACGCTCACCTACTGTAAAGACTGAGAAGAAAGGGACTTTGAAGACTAACACAGTCAGTACTTGTCAAAATAAGTTAAGACAAGTAGTTCTAAACATGGACATATACATGTAGCTCGGGATTTGCTGATGAGCCGGGCTCTTCACCTTGAAATTTCAAAGTGCACACTACTGTCAAATCTCCAACCCCCTTTTAAACAAGATAATCTTAACCATTCCATAGTCCTAAGTTCACAAAATTAATTTTGCACACGCCTCTTATGTTGAAATTTTATAACTGGAATGGGTGCTTCAAGCTCTCAAACTTTTGGGAATTTCCAGCCTGACATCTCCCATAAAGTCAAAATTTGTGCCCCATTACAACAGATTAACATGAAGTCGGCAAATATGGACTGTTGGTTTAAAAACATACTAGTTGGAAATTAAAATCAAATTATGAGAACTATTCATATAGTGAGTCTAAGTGTGGTTTAAGGATGTCTTATTTTTGGTGTGAAAATCTAATCTACAACTAATGTTGTATCAGAAATGAAATTTTCAAGAGGAATCTATATATTATTATAACAGTAGCATACAACATAGATACAGGTAGTGTGGGTGGGGGAGCTATAACTTTTACCTCTGCCCCTAGTTGAACAAACATGAATCCCCATGTATGAGATCTATTCATCTAGTAATTTTAAACAGTGGCTTTTAAGAGTTGAAGTTAATTGATTTTCCAAAAAATGACCCCATTTGAACAGATCTGAAAATGCCGCCCAAGGACCCTGCATACCAAATATAAGCTAAATAGACTTGAAGGTTCTTGAGAAGTAATAGTTGTTAGAATTACTATGGAGGGAGAAAGTTACGGCCCTGGCATCCCTCCCATTTGAACGTGAGTCGCCTACAGGTAAGGATTTCATATGGATTGTTGACGGATTGGATGGAGAGACCAATGGATGGAAGGACTCTCTGACAGACCGACAGTTTAAATCCAACAACAGCAATATACATGTACCTCGATTGTTTGTTCATAATTAGGTATAATGAGTTCACATAGATAAGTGGTTGTTAAGAAAATATTGGAACAGCCAAGCCTGAATTCAGTGTGTCTGAAGTCCCCAAAGAGTGAAACTAGTGATGCTATTCTGATAGGTGGGATAGCATCACCAAATTCACAATATGGGAACCTAATTTTACTTAATCCCCAACTGCTATGGGAGACCTAGGGACAGATAGAAATTCTCCAGCTGAAGTTGGCGATGTATGTACACCCATTGGGCACCTCAATTATGCATTTTATCTTCTGCAAATTAGGGGATATAGAATCTGAACAGAAGGAAAAAAAGCAGCTATAAATGTTAATTTGAGACTCTAGATACTTCCCAGAAGATGAGGCCTAAGCAGAATGAGGTCCTCAGAGGGTGTATTTGGTGATGCTAGCCTGCTGTGTGGAGCAACATAATTAAATTAACCCTCTGGGAACCTCATTCTACAAATGCCACGCACTCTTAATTCAAGCTTGGAGAAAAAGAAATTAATCTGATTTTAATGACCACTGAGTGATAATGTAAACAACAAGGGTGCTTCATTGATAACACCATTAATCTCATTTAAATTATGAATGACATGAATTACACTCTCTGGGGATAGGGAGCACTATGGCATAGCAGTTGTTATCTTGTTTTATAAACATGTGTCCATCAGAGCACATGGGTGGCTTGCTGTAGTGAGAATACAAGGATATTAAAGTAATTTACTGAACATTTCGGTACATCTGTCTGTTCCTGCTTTCTCCCAAACCCCTGATTTCAACCAAATATAGTGGAGTGACTAGAGGTACCTCCCCTTCCCTCCCAAAGATGTAATGTCATAGGTTCTTCAAAATTTTAATGAGTTTTTTTTTATTTTATTTAAAATAAAATATTTTATCTAATAAAAAAAATATATTTATTAAAAATAAAATATATATATATATAATTTTTTTGGGTTAAATTGAGCAATAAGTTAAATCGAAAAAAGAAAAAGAAAATTCAGATTTATGTCCATAGCCCCACCCACATTTGACCCAGTGACCTCATTTGAACAAATCTGAACCACGGTCACCCAAGGTACCCTCATACCAAATATGAACCCAATCGGCCCGACAACTTCAGAAAAGAAGTCGTTTTAAGAATTACTATGTGGAAAAATAGTTATGGTCCTGACATCAAAACTATTTGACTCGGTGACCTCATTTGAACAAATCTGAATGAGAGTCACCTAGGGAACATCCACACCAAATATGAACCAATTTGGTATGATGGTTTCAGAGGAGAAGATGTTTTTAAAAAAAGTTGACGGACGGACAGACGGACAGACAGACGGACGGACGGACGGACGACGGACGAGGAGTGATGACTATAGCTCCACCGGAGACTTCGTCTCAGGTGAGCTAAAAACTGAATGCCATATTGGACGCCATCTTAGATTTTGATACTTTTCTAATAGTGAATATGGTTGGAAATTCGCATTTTACACTTGTTATGTGTGTTCTACACTAAATAAAAGGAAATACTACGCACTATTCTATCATTCTGGGATCCAATCCCTGGCGATGGCTATTCTTAACATGTTATGACATTGGGGGAGGGTTAAGTTTTTGCCTATTATTGCAATATTTGTAGGATCAGGAAAATAAAGTTAATACCTCCCAGTAGAAAATACTCCGGTCTTTCCAAACATATGTGACAAGATAAGCTCAATCCAGCGTGCTAGTTTTGTACATAGTTGACGGGCGACAGTTTCTCTGGGTCGTCATGATTGTTTTATGCAGAACGTTACATTCTCCACCATGATGTCGTGAAATCTCAAACAAACCAGAACAAATAAGAACGTTCCGATCTGGTATCACAATGTACCCCATAACGTTCTGTTTATGGTGATATGATTAACTTTTAACCAATGGTGTATAGCTTGTCAACCGCTGAAAACAGGCTAATTTTTCGGTACGGTACATTCACAACAAGTCTTACCATAGCTGCCACCAATTCCGGTAAGGCCAAGAATCATTTTCAAAAATGATCTATATTTACCTTCCAGAAAAAGTTGGTTTCAACTTGTTCTACCAAGGGTAGGGGTATCTCGAAAACTAAGGCCCTTTTTTTGAATTTGGCCGCTCCTCTAGACTTCGCGACGGGTCGTCATATATGGGGTCGACATCAAATGGGCCCGTCTTCATTTGTACTCGTTTGACCAATAATCACATGATTTTGTAAAACTTCCATTCATTGGCTGATTGGGTTACTTTTAAAGGTTTGGCATTGGTACCCGTATTTACATTCAGGAATATCCCTGAGGAAGTGAGGATGCGTGACTACTCATGCTCAAGACCAGTTGCCCCGGGGGTGATCTTGCATGTTCGGGGCGACTGCTATAGTAAGTCAAAGGCGGGTGACCAAATAATTTTTGCTTTCACTTCATTAAATTTTTATGTTATTTAATATTACAAAAGATAGCCTTTACTAGTATAAAACAATTATTCCCTCTTACATGCGAGTGGATACAATTAATTGCATGATTGGTTGTAATCAGGTATCTCTTAGCAGGAATCTGAGTGGCATGGCTTCACTGTCTATAGAGGCTTAGAAGTTAGAACAAACCCTGAGTGATTGCCGGTCAGATTATCCCGAACAGCAGAACAAGTGCGACAAAGAAATAAATAATTCTAGCAACTAACCAATATAAAGTGTGGAGAGCACTGGCACAGGTCGGTTATCCGATTTCTTATGTAATTATTTCTATGGAACTAGCTAAATTTTGTTAGGTTGTGTCGGAAATTGACATAAAATATTGTGTTGAGCACAAACAAATGATGTTGAAATTGCTAAAAGCTAATTGAACTGGGTGTTAATCAAGGTCTGAGTCTAGATCGAACGAGCATATCTCTCAAACTGGGATTTTTCTTGTAGGCAATAATCACCCGGTTGTCGAGAGGCTCGGTCAATTTAGTGTTTAATAATGCAATTTTTTTTCTGAAATGTTTGCGATTTCAACATTTCTAAGATTGTAGATCAGAGGAAAGCACAAGAAATTTCGAGAAACACCTTTGTAGTCAATGTTAAGTCCGAGCGGAAGATATGTTTTAAGTACGCCCATCCAATGATTTTCGCGTTCTAGGCGTATTGAGTCGGTTTGGTCTTCGTCGGCTAGAATTGGTGTCTGTTCTATTGGCTGAAAGCTGAAATGGGATTTAATGTCATGATTAGATGAGTTGAAATGATCGGAAATTTGCATGTCGAGTTTTTTACGAACACTGGAAAGATGATTAGACATTCTAACTTTGAGAGAGGTTTTTGTTTGTCCAACATATTGTATACGGCATCTTTTGCATGTGATTAAGTAAATTACATTTTTAGAATCACAATTAAGTTCGCTATGCATTTGATACGATATGCGCGTTTGTTCGCTGTTTAAAGTGTTACTAGTATTGAGATATTCCATTGTATTGATGTAACATCGTTTTTTGTGACAAAATGAGGCTGAACCATTACCCAACACCGGCCGATTGTGCCGTATCCTTGTTGGCTCAGTCGATGTTGGGTCATGGCGTAACGATTCCAATTCTCTGAGAGTTTCGGACTTTACTTGGCGCAGTAATCAACTAGAGTAGCCGCGCGGTCGCAAAGCCTGGAACAACACTGAACAAGCTTGATTTAGGTCGCTTCTGTTCGTGCAGTTCCGGTGATATCGAATGATTTGAGATTTAATCAATCCATTGAAGAGTTTTGGCGGATGGAAAGATTTACGATGAAGAAGCTGGTGAGAGTCCGTTGGTTTCGTAAAAAGTTTCGTATCTAAAATGTTGCATGATGTAAATTGTGGGCCCTTAAATATTGTTAAATCAAGGAAATCAATGCTGGTTTGCGATATTGATTCTTTGAGTTTGATTGATTCATCATGACTGTTCAGGATGATGTCCAAGAACAACATAAACTCATCCAGACAATGAGTCCAAATGATAAATATGTCGTCCAAGAATCTGTAATAGGCTAATGGTTGTTTATCAGATTTGGCTAGGGCGCCTTTCTCCCACTCTGCAACAAAAATTGAGGCAAAATTAGGACTAAACTTCTTGCCCACACTGCAGCCGGAGACCTGTAAATAATATCGTCCATTAAATTCAAAGTCATTCCCTTTAAGAGAAAGTTCTAATAATTGAAGTATTTCATCTCCAGGTCTATGAGGATCATGGTGGAAATCAAATGCATTCTTAATTGACTTTAATCCGGCATCGATTCCAATATTTGTATACATAGATTCCACGTCGAGACTAATTAGGTAAGCAGAAGATGGGACTTCAATTTTCGACAATTTAATGAGGAAGTCCTCCGTGTCTTTTAGATAGCTCGGATGGCGGGTAGCAATTGGTTTCAAATAGAAATCAATAAACTCCGAAATGTGGTACGACTCCGAACCTACGTCACTGATGATGTGGCGTCCGGGTGGTGTGTATGGTTTAGTCCAACAGCTCAAAGGTTTATGTATTTTAGGTAGCAAATAAAATGTCCTATTATTGGATTCAGGTTTTGCAATTAGATACTGAACATGTTTTTTCTTTAAAACGTCCTGGTCCAGCAAGCTTTTGAGAATGAGATTGAATTTTAAAACATTGGATTTCCAAATTGGCTCATCCAATTGTTTGTAATATTTAGTGTTGCTTAATTGGCGCGTCGCTTCTAGAATATAATTTTCTTCAGACATGATGACGAGCGAGCTGCCTTTGTCACAAGGTTTTATTACAATGTTTTTATTGCTGCGAAGGGTTTTTAGTGCAGTTCTTTCAACTTTAGTGAGGTTATCCTCGTTGTGAAATTGTGGTAAATTTGTAATGTCGGTTTTGACTAAGCCAGCGACCTCGGGAATTGATTTGTCAATCTGGCGATCAGAAGGGGTCCACATAGAAGGTTCTTTAAATTGATCTTTTAAACCTGTCGAATTGCGAAAGAAATCAGCCATAGCCGTTACTTCCCTAAATTGCATGCTTGCTGGACCGCCGTTCATTTCCATGGCATACATAGAGTCTGGTAAAATCAGAGTTCCATCCTCCGTCTCAACAACATGTGGTGTTTCTTTGAGATCAGGTGGGGCAGGAACAAAGGTTAGACCATACCTAAGTAATGATTTCTCACCCGCGCTCAGGGAAAGGTCGGGTACAAGATTGACTATCTCGGTGCCGAGACCGACTCTTTCCGCATGGCTGGTGCCCTTCTGAGAAATTAGTTTAAATGACCTTTAATGATGTTAGTCCAGCCGTGGTAGATTTTCGCCGCCGTCTGTGATGTCCAGTCGATGTTGTCATTCTCCACGTGAAAGTCGCGGGGGGGGGGTATTGCCTGTATGACCTTGAGGTTCTGTGTCTGACGAGCTTGGCTGTTAATGGCACGCAGAACTTCCTGGTCCCTAGAATCTAAACTAGATGAGATATTTATTTCCTGAAAATGAAGTGTCGCATTAGGAAAGACTTTTCGGAAATTACAACCCATGTTAGTTACCCTGCATTTAGCTGTGGTGCCTGCTGTTTTGCCTTTGTCGTTGTCTGTCTTCCAGTCCTCTCTGTTGTTGATGCCAATGCTGATGATGACGTGTCGATGTGGCTTCAACTTCAGTTTGTGGGCGATGTTGCCAAAATGACCTAAATTGCCACCTGGGTAGGAAGCAATACAAACATTTTGGGAGGATCGACATCGATCCGGGATACATTAGAAGAGCCTAAAATAACAATAGCGTGTTTGATCTGTTTAGGGAAGGACCAATCCTTCTTAGGGCCAGGTTGACGAAATTTATAAAAATTTGGATACCTTAGGTGATGTTGATAATACCTCGGCATACGATGGTGATGATGTTGAAATCGCTGGAGATGTCATCTAAGCAATGGAACCAACAGGCGAAGGAGGGTTGGGAGAGATGTGCTTTTGTGGCGTTGTTCTCTTGGCTGGTGAATTTTGAAGTGATTTGTTTGGTGGAGTGGATACGCGTGACGTCCGTTGTTTTGGTGCAGGTCGTTGTGGCTGTGGTATGGCTTTGGTGCGTTTTGGCTTGGATCTCACAGACGACGACGTTGTCTGATCTCTGGCTGGACTATCCTGAAATTGAAGCTGGCGAGCGATTAGTGGGGGAGGGGAGGGTGACCGACCACGTTTGTTTTTATGAGTTTGGACGCCAACTCGTGTACCTATCGAGGACTGAAGGTTACCACAGATGCTCAAGAACTTTGATTTTGTCTCATTAGTTAATTTTGTGCCAAAATTATTCAGTCCCTATTTTAATGCCGTGTCACGTGCTCGGTCGAAGTCAAGGGTTTTAGAAGAAAGAGCCGAAAGAACCTTGACTTCAATTTCTGATTAGTCACAACTAGTTATCGTGCGATTTAATTGTTAACACCTCTCCTTGTTCAACCGATTTAGGTTGTCTTTTGTCTATAAAATGATGGGATTGAAAAAATGTTGTTAAGGGCATTTCCGCCCTGATAATTTTGAGACATGTATATTCGGACGATATATAGTTTCATCATTGTGCGGTCTTTTTTCAATCCCGAAATTTGTACTCAATTTCGATGTATACACCAGATTTCTCGATGTTTTAATGACATTTGGCCAGTTATCTCCTTTTTTGCTGCATCCTATACATAAAAATATGAAATTACACTATATAGTTAACCGGCCATTGGTTCATGGCAATGTTGGGCGTGCAAAACGCGTTCTTTTTCAAACTATGTGGCGACTTTGTGAATTTTGATAGGCGTAACACAGGTTATTGAATAAGCATAGGAAGGCAGTGTAATTCATAGACATTGACGACAAGGGTCCGTGAAGTTAGCACAACGTTCAACATTTAACATTCGTTCAACATTCGTGTGACTTAAGTTTTTAAACGTGAATGGATTAAGTCGGTCGTATATATAGCACCCCTGTCAAAATTAGAGTATTCGATATTTCGATACTCATTTTTGAGGATGTTTAATTCCGGTAGAGAGGGAGAGAGAGAGGGGGGCACATCATATACGCATTATGGGATCGTGAATGCAATAAGTCGGTCGTATATAGATCTATAGCGCCCGTATCAAACTCATTTTTGAGGATTTGTAATTCGGGTACAGAGAAAGTGCACATGCATATAGGCCTACCCATGAACTGTCCTCACGAATGTTGAATGCGGCCCTCTCTCTCTCTCTCTCTCTCTCTCTATATATATATATATATATATATATATATATATATATATATAGCTATATATATATATATATATATATATATATATATATATACCGGAATTAAAAACCCTCAAAAATGAGCATCAGAGTATCGAATATAGTATAGACGTTGTAGTGATTTTGAAGAGTGAACCTAGAAAAAAATGTTATAAAGCCAGTTTTTGTGTCATTTTGACCGGGAATATTTCGACAACAATATATACAAAATCCGCTAAAATCCTCTTTAGGGAATTTTTTTTACAGACATTTTAATACATGCAGGTTATTTCGTCATTATGACACAAAATTTCCGATTGCAGATACATGCAGACAGTTTAATTGTGTGAGTTCGCAAACCACGCATCCGTGGCAAGTTTGCGTGGGTAATTATCATATGAGTATACCATAGTACGACCCACTACAGTATAGGCCATCCGTGCCTTCCACTAATAACGAGCGTTCATGTAGAACTCCAATACATGCGTGCGTTCCACAATAAAGAGCGCGTTCTACGAGCGTTGGAGGAAAACGACATTATACACCAGGGCCTGGAACCTACGTCACCGGAAGGGTAGCCCTACATCAAAATAACTGTAAATAAAGTTCGACTCGCTACTTCGACATCCTTTTTTAAATAAATACAATCGATTTCGATGTAGTATTATAAGCAAAGGAGCTATGCCACCTGCAAATCTCGACAAATACAGAAACCGAAAATCGGAAAGAATTGCTTATAATGAGAATTTCGCGTTCGCAATTCAAAATCGCGTCCGATTTCCTATTTTCGTGCAGGTGTTAACGCCAACATTTCATGTTCTCCGCGCCCTAAACTCATTTTAAAACCATATACATTGAGTTTCGGGATATTATAAATGCTAAAATTTGAATCAATAACAAAAAAATAACTTTCCCGTGGTTTGTTTGTAAATTTCTTAAGACACAAAGAATTTTTATGAATTTGCCTATTAATGATAACGCCCACATCGCGTTAACGTTCACATAATATTGGCCTGTTTGCACTCACAATTGAGTCACCATCCATATAATCCGGTAGATGAACTATTAACGATCGTGTTCACATATACACACTCGGTTAAATGCGTTACTATATATACAAATGGCTGTTATAGAGATGCCAATATACTATTTGATAATCTATACTATATATTTTGAGACTTCGTATATATGTGTGTATGTGTGTGTGTGTGTGTGTACTTCATAGAATCCAAAACGCGTGTACAGATTGAGATCAAACTTCCTATGTAAGTGTCAAATCCCACCGACACGACCGTGGTCGCAGTTTAGAAAAGCTCAGAGCACCCGTTCTCCAATCTCATTCATCAAAATCAGCTCAAACGGCACGGCCGGGGTTAATAACGTCATTATATATATATATGAAGTCAGAGTCTCCAGAGTTATACCGGAACAAACACGTGTTTACGTCGTCTTGGGGGTCCACGATGGGAGTCTGACTTCAATGCAATGTTATCGCTCGAAACACGTGTTTACTTCGTGTTGAGGTTCACGATGGGAGTCTGACAATTGTTATCGCTCGAAATAGTACAACGGCTGGACAGATTGAGCTCAAACTTCCCATCTAGAGGTAAAATATCACGTACGATGTCGTCCACGCGTTTTCCAGAAGCTCCGAGCACCCGTACTCCACTCCCAGTCATTAAAATCAGCTCAAACGGCACGGCCGGGGTTAATAACGTCATTATATATATATATGAAGTCAGAGTCTCCAGAGTTATACGGGAACAAACACGTGTTTACGTCGTCTTGGGGGTCCACGATGGGAGTCTGACTTCAATGCAATGTTATCGCTCGAAACACGTGTTTACTTCGTGTTGAGGTTCACGATGGGAGTCTGACAATTGTTATCGCTCGAAATAGTACATTAGGACGGGTACGAAATGCATTTATCTCGATTAAAAAGGCAGATCTCGGAAACGGGTGGAGCTATCGACTTGAAAATTGCAATGTGAATGTATCTTGCGCCGGGTACAAATTTTATCGGGTCGCCGAGGCCATGCGACGCCCGTGCAGCGCATGCGCAGACGAGATATCGGAAACGGGTGGAGCTATCGACTTGAAATTTGCTATGTGAATGTATCTTGGGCCGGGTACAAATTTGATCGGGTCGCCGAGCCCGTGCGAAGCCAGCTTCGCGCATGCGCAGACCAGATCTCGGAAACGGGTGGAGCTACCGGGTACAATTTTTTCTTATTGAAACGCGTGGAGCTAAAAATTAAAAAAAAATATAAACAATGTTTCGGACAAGCCGCCGGTGGCGGGCTACCCTGCTAGTACTATATATAAAGACGAGCATAAATTCATGGCATAATCATTGTTTTTACGTTCTCGTTGTATATTCGTTAGTTTAATTAAGTGTATGTCCTGTCATTCGTTCTCTTATTCCATATTCATTGTAGTATTACTTTGTTATTCCATTCTATTTCCGTTGGTTAAATCCATGTTAATTTGTTCATATTTCCAGTTTCGTCTGATAGTTGTCGTTAAAACATTATCATGCAATAAAGATTTCTTTACTTATATTCTATTACTAACATTCATTGTTTACCCATGTTTATTGATAATGAATTGAATGTGTTATTCGGTCAAACAATCTGGTGACGCATCAATTATATTCGCAATCCAAAACCAAAACATCGGGATATATGTAACGGATAAATACAATTTCAAACACCCTGTCCCATCATCAGTCAATAATCATTAAGTATGGTTAGGTACTCAAGTCCCAAAAACTAATTGGTCACATATATATTAACTATAGCAGGTTATATAGTGAATTGTGAACATAATATGATTCCTGTGGCTGGATATTCATTTAGTTTGGTTATGTTTAACATTATATACTACTCACATTTTGCTCAGGATCACCCATATATTTTGTAATATTTTATATAATATAGCAATATTGAACATAAATCGTCCTTTTAATTGTTGATTATTATATCTGCCTCTTATTTAATGGGTGTAGCTAGCAAATGTTCAGTGGCGTATATTTGCTAAATGGGGAGATGGAATCAGACTACCCCCATTTTGATGAATTTCAGTTATTACAAACAAGCAACTAAAATGTATTGAATACAATTTTATTCACCAAAAAACAATGTCAGTACTTGGTATGACCTCCGCGGGCATCCATAACAGCTTGGCAACGCCTCCGCATCCCATGGACCATGTGGCGGAAGATGTCTTGAGGCAGGTTCCTCCATTCCTCAACCAGTGCTTGACCCAGCTGTTGTAGAGTTGTCGGTTGGACTGGTCGAACTGTTATTGCAGTCTGCAGCCGGACCCAAGCATGCTCTATGGGATTGAGATCCGGTGATGCCGCTGGCCAGACCATCCGCTCGACTCCTTCCTCCTGAAGGTATCGGTTTACCAGTATGGTACGGTGTGGTCTGGCGTTGTCGTCCATCATATGCAGTACGAAATCTTCGCCGACAGCACCCGCAAACGGCCGCACGATTGGGTTCAGAATTTCATCCCGGTAACGCTGTGCATTCAGGGTGCCATTCTGGATAACATACATGTCAGTGTTGCCGTCCGTAGTCATCCCACCACACACCATAACCGAGCCGCCACCATAGCGGTCATGTTCCCTCACTGTAGCATCCGTGAATCTCTCATTTCGCCTCCAAACCAAAACACGTCTGTCGAGGAAATCTAGACAGAACCTAGACTCATCTGTGAACAGCACGGTCGACCACTGCTGTACTGTCCAGTTCACATGTTCTGTGCTCCTTATACCCGGTGTTGCCTGTGCCGTGGTCGCAAAATAACGCGAACTGCGGCTCTCCTGGCACGTAAACCAACATCGTGAAGTCTATCGTGGATGGTCTGCGTCGCAATTCTGATCCCAGCCGCATTTTGGAGGTTCCGTTGCAGGGATGTGGCATTCATGGTGCGGGTCCGAGTCGCTGTTATCCTCAGATAACGGTCTTGGCGTTCCGTCGTGATCCGCTGACGACCCCCACCGTGTCTTCTGTTTGTACTACCATGTGTGTTGTACACGTGTGAGTCCACGCCCTGGAGACAACACTCTGGCTGACACCAAGATCTGCAGCAACCTAGCTGCCTCTGTGATCTTCCCCAACCCTCTGGCCAATTCTTGCGCGCTGAAATGACGCCGACGAACCATAGTAAACGTTGGTGAACTCTTACAATCGATGTCCAAGTCGATTTGGCAATAGACATGCGTGTAGAACACTCATTTGTACATGGACGGATTTTAAACCAAATCACGAAAAACATGGTGACCCACTTCTTTGCTGAACAGATCTCACCACGGTCAATTACACACCGGCGCAACAATAACATTGAACAATTGATCGCTCATCTCCATTACAGTAAGATACGGAAGGTGGGAATTGCATATTAGTATAGAACTATGACCATTATATAGGTGATCCTTAGCAAAATCTGAGTAGTATATATTACAAAATTATATATAAAATGGATAGTCCGTTTATTGAATACTTTTGCAGACAAAAATGATATATATATACAAGGAAAAAAAAAAAACTTAAGTTGAATAGAAGAAAAAAATACAACAAAAAGAGGCATGTTGTGCCATCTAAGAGAAGAGAACAACTATTCTCGCCAGCGACCAAGACCGAATGTGAGTCCAGTGTGTTCGAGATTTATATATAACACTCTAGAAAAACTCAGAACTCCCCGAACCCCAAGATCAGACAGGAAGAGTGTTAAAGGGTCTCCAACATCGACTAAAAAGAAGAATCGCGTCCGGTTGTTCCCTGTTGAGAGTGATCCGGAGAACGAAATGATTAGTCTTATCCCAACCGTGTTGAAAGAACTAAGTCGATGTGATCTTCAAGATGTGCCGCTGGAATTTTTCAAGCTTGTGGCAAATGGAAAATTTCCATTGGATGGCATAGCGTTCCATCTATGGATAGATGTAGTGCGGTGGTATCAGAGTGCTAATACATCGGCTATGAGATACCCAGACACAACTCAAAAATTCTGGAAGTTAGTATACAATCTATTTGGAGGATAATTTATCCGTTTCATGGGAGGATTAAAAAATGAAACGTCAGTCGTTTTTGGCGATCCAGCCAAGGGACATTACAATCCACATGACTGTGAAGGCATACACTACTCACTAGTCCTAAAACTAATTGTGATATTCGGCAAGTGAAATAAAGAAAGAATTCAGCCAAATTGCCGATTTTGGAATCAAATGTTGATTATATGTAGGCGTTACCATTTATGTCACAATTCCCGTTTTAAAAGCCAATGTAGGCGTTACCATTTCAAAACTCTGAAACATGCCTCGAAAATTGGTGACGGAAACCACCTGAACGCGATAATCTTTACAACCGTTACATATATATCTCGGTATAGATGACTGTGAGCTAGCAAACAATGTTTTACAGCTCATAAGCAATGATATTTTTAGTGGTTTATGTACATAGTTTGCAAAAACGATAAATACTCACTTCGAGTCGCACCAAGCAGCCGCCATTTTTCGGTGCAAAACTTTGATTTATGACGTAGGTTCCAGGCCCTGTACACGTTAGCCATGTGCGCGCTCAAGTAATAAAGTGCAGGGCCTGGAACCTACGTCACCGGAAGGGTAACCCTACATCAAAATAACTGTAAATAAAGTTCGACTCGCTACTTCGACATCGTTTTTTTAAATAAATACAATCGATTTCGATGTAGTATTATAAGCAAAGGAGCTATGCGACCTGCAAATCTCAACAAATACAGAAACCGAAAATCGGAAAGAATTGCTTATAATGAGAATTTCGCGTTCGCAATTCAAAATCGCGTCCGATTTCCTATTTTCGTGCAGGTGTTAACGCCAACATTTCATGTTCTCCGCGCCCTAAACTCATTTAAAACCCGTATACATTGAGTTTCGGGATATGATAAATGCTAAAATTTGAATCAATAACAAAAAAATAACTTTTCCGTGGTTTGTTTGTAAATTTCTTAAGACACAAAGAATTTTTATGAATTTGTGTATTAATGGTAACGCCCACATCGCGTTGACGCTCACATATTGGCCTGTTTGCACTAACAATTGAGTCACCATCCGTATAATCCGGTAGATGAATCCGGTGTTCACATATACACACTCTGTTAAATGCGTTACAATACACAAATGGCTGTTATAGAGATGCCAATATACTATTTGATAATACTATATATAAAGACGAACATAAATTAATGGCATAATCATTGTTTTTATGTTCTCGTTGTATATTCGGTAGTTTAATTAAGTGTATGTCATGTCATTCGTTCTCTTATTCCATATTCATTGTAGTATTACTTTGTTATTCCAATCTATTTCCGTTGGTTGAATCCATGTTAATTTGTTCATATTTCCAGTTTCGTCTGATAGTTGTCGTTATAACATTATCATGCAATAAAGATTTCTTTAATTATATTCTATTACTAACATTCATTGTTTACCCATGTTTATTGATAATGAATTGATTGCGTTATTCGGTCCAGGAACCTTCGTTGTCAAACAATTAATCTGGTCACGCATCGATTATATTCGCAATCCAAAACCAAAACATCGGGATATATGTAACGGATAAATACACCCTGTCCCATCATCAGTCAATAATCATAAAGTATGGTTAGGTACTCAAGTCCCAAAAACTAATTGGTCACATATATATTAACTATAGCAGGTTATATAGTGAATTGTGAACATAATATGGTTCCTGCATGTGGCTGGATATTCATTTAGTTTGGTTATGTTTAACATTATATATTACAAAATTTTATATAAACTGGATATTCCGTTTATTGAATACTTTTGCGGACAAAAATGATATATACAAGGAAAAAAAACAACTTAAAGTTGAATAGAAGAAAAAATTACAACAAAAAGAGGCTTGTTGTGTCGTCTAAGAGGGGGGGTGTCTACAAACAAAATTCCGTATATATAGGGCCGGGTGGGTGGGTGGTCCAGAGGCGGAAAAAATCGTGCTTGTAATTGTTTTCTATATAGCAGCTATAGTGACCTCTTTAGCCTCAGATTTAGCAACATTCTGGTTTTCACAGGATCCCGGACCACTTCACAGTGGACCACCGTAATAGGGTTCAGGAAACTTATTATCAGCGGAAGAAATATTTAGTAACACAATTAATATATTACCCAGTTGTATTACTTGAATAAAAGTAATAAAACATAAAAACTGTATCACAAATTGGATACTACATGGTGAATACTCAATGATGACTATATATCATTAATATGATTGTTGCATAACATGAAATTGAAAAGGGTATCTCATAAATTTCTAATGTCTGAAATACTGTCTTGTCCTGGCATGTAATCAAATTCATTCCTCCTGGTTATTTCTCATCTTGAATGATTGCAAGTAATGTTAATTTGCAACAATTGTCAAAATAAAACTGAATTGGTCATGATGAATGACCGTTAACTGTTTACTGCTCAGACAATCCCAACTGAAGGTGACGCTATTCTCATTGAATTTCCGAACTTCATCTTGGAGCTTTACTGCTCAACAAGACTAAACTAAAATACTAATTGTATACTGTTATCACTTTCAAATAGATGAACTGAAATAAAGTGATGCATTAAGAAATGACATTCAATTCTTCATTCTGGTCTATCACCATATCAAACCACATCAAAATTCGACAACCGACACTTAACTTATATTGCAAAAGCTTTGTATACTGACTGAATTTCACGAAGTCGACACGGCCCATAACTCTGGTAGGCATTAATAGTCACAACCCGTGATATTATGCATATTCGTTCCCCATTTCTGGTCCGTCACCATGCCATAGGGCATAAAAATATGACAACCGACTCTTGAGTTATAATGCAAAATGATTGTACGGACGGACGGCTCGAGACGTCAACTATATACCCGCCGACTAATATTGGGCGGTATAATAACCATATATCTATGTGTATACCTAACCAAAAACAATTCCCCTTATCATTCAGAGTATTTCCTTTCCGAAAGTTTCATAATACCCGGTTATAGACACCCGCTGGTTTTAGCGTTTGTTGTGAACCCGTAGAATTCCAGACCACGCGTGTTTTTTTGGTGTTGGGCTTTTCCGTTATGGCGAGAATACACAAAGGCCTCAGAAAATGACTGGCAGGGATGTACTATGTAGTTTCCCATCTATACAATCGGTATAAGTTACATTGCGATTTCTGTCGACTTCAGACGGCTATCATCACTGGCATCTTGCGATATATGCATGCATCATTGAATGCTGAATCCGATAGTATTGATATATAATATGTCAAATTATTTTCTATTACCTTCAATTCTACATGTTATGTGCATATATTGACAAATGTCAGCGATATGAGACTGAGTCGTGTCGAAATAAACGATTTCGCCATCGGCAGTCACTGCATTTAATTAGTATATAAGAATGACGGTGTGTGTTGTCAATTTAGATATAACATTTGTAAAAATAACTACTTTGAACAAGATTATTCTCCACTTCTATTCGATCACCTTACCGGAGTGTTTCACATCACTTTAAAAGTTTTTTCTTTTATTAATTTCAGAAACATTTGAATTTGAAGAAAAAAAATGAATAATACAACTTAAAGCTTCTTCCTGGTTCAACTCAAGCAGTGGCGATATTGCGATCTATTCATTTATCAAAGTTTGGTTTATTTTAGCCTATAATTATACATGTATATGATGAATCAACCAGAATGACCCTTTTTCTTATTCCCTATAATAATATTGATATATAAAGGTCATATAATTACTTATTATTTTATTCATTTATGCCTTGTGATAGTTATTCCGTGAAAAACGTATTAATTAGACTGCCACAAGTGAAGTAGTCTACTTTTGAGCCTATATATACCGATTCGCCTCGGCAATATTCGGGGATCTTATAGCGAGGGAAGAATTATACTCTTGCGCTGCCATAAGTTCCATTAACTGTGAAGGCATACACTACTCACTAGTCCTAAAACTAATTGTGATATTCGGCAAGTGAAAGAAAGAATTCAGCCAAATTGCCAATTTTGGAATAAAATGTTGACTATATGTAGGCGTTACCATTTATGTCACAATTCCAGTTTTATAAGTCAATGTAGGCGTTACCATTTCAAAACTCTGAAACATGCCTCGAAAATTGGTGACGGAAACCACCTGAACGCGATAATCTTTACAACCGTTACATATATATCTCGGTATAGATGACTGTGAGCTAGCAAACAATGTTTTACAGCTCATAAGCAATGATTTTTTTAGTGGTTTATGTACATAGTTTGCAAAAACGATAAATACTTACTTCGAGTCGCACCGAGCAGCCGCCATTTTTCGGTGAAAAACTCGGTTTTATGACGTAGGTTCCAGGCCCTGTTATCATAGAACGCCATAACGCATGTCACTGCAGTTGTGTAAGCAATAGTTCACATTGTTCACAGTTGTTTCTTATTTATCATTTCGATTTTATATCTCTGATTGTGAAAGTAGTAAAAGTAGTTTTTTTATGAGTCGATCTATAATATACGTCGATGGTCACACGTTTCCTGTTGAAACCTAACGGTGACAATATACGCAGAGTCGTTATTTCGTGGGAGAATCCAGATTATTGATCATGGATTACATGCCATAGTTCTGTAAATGAGCAGACCAGATTACACGCTGTCCAATACAGTTATGTAAACGAACAGACCCTAATCGTTATTTCGTGGATTTTTTTGTCGATTTTCATGGATTATTATTGCAGAATATATACGATCCATATCAAATAATTTAAAATACGTAGCTAAATGTGTGCTGTCGAGTGTATACGTTGATAATTTTACTGCAATTAGACATTATTGATAGTAACGCTAGGGACCACTTCGATTGATGGCGAATTTGAAGCTTTTCAATTTCAACTAAACTCGGCGAATAACGTCATCATTTACCGAATTCGAGTGATCGAACCTGAATGTATATTCTGTGTTCGTAATTATATGTTCCTTCTTATTCAAGATATAGTATGATTATATGATATATATGTATTAACAACTAAGTGTATGTACTTTATATTTAGTCTTTTAAAAAATCCAAAATAAAGCATACTCAAGATTTTAATTCCGTCCGATATCAAGCAGAATAGCATCGACCATTCCATTGTGCAGGGCGCGTGTCCACGTTTGGTTATAACATCATCACTGTTCGGACTTGGCATAGAAATTAACCCTGTGTTTGGTTCCAAATTACTAGTGAACGAGTAATCTCGGTTGGGATTCTCTGTTGCCAACAAAGAAGTTGAGTGATACAAGCAATCCGTCTGTTAAACCGAAACGTCCAGTCAAATACTAACTGACTGTTCACCCAGTGCCTGGATAATGTCGACCACAACATAGCAACTTTAGTCCAGGAGATATTGGTCGACCTCTGCACCCCCCCCCCCCAGGACTTAACTTCACCCCAATAATTTTCTTCCTTAAGGTCTCCTCTAATTTTTTTCACTTGTTAACAAGAAAAAAAAGTGGCCGCAGAGACTCCAGACAAGATGGCGTCCATCATGGCGGCCATTTTGTTTAAATGCACCAGGTCTCTTTGATCGCCGTTATAGTAAAGATGATGTCACATGCCGTCTTGTTTTCCGCTCGATTCGTTATGCTAATATACAACCCTTACAAATTAGCCAAAAATCCGACACCAGAATCCAATATGGCGGCCAAGATGGCCGCCGAAATGTGAAAATATGCTATTTTTCTGACATGTTACCACCTTTCGATTGTCTCTGTTGGAAAATGTTAGAATTTTTGCGTCATGTTATACATTTATCATATAGAGGAGTCATTGGCGAACACATGGGGACCATAATATGCATTCATTGCGGGATATTTTTGTCCGATATCACGTTTTCCCAAATGCCGGTATCATAGGTCAAAGCCGAATCTCCGTTAATAACGCGATGTTATGTTTCGAATCAATGAATGTCATTGCTATTATAACAACACCCATGCATATATATTTGCAGGAGATACTCGAGCTAGGATTCCTCTTATACCTGAGTTGAGGAAATATTTACCCAAATCCAAGATGGCGGCCAAAATGGCCACCAGAAATAAAAAATCGCCGAAAATCGCTGATTTTAACAACAGTGAGCATTATTGTCATGACAACTCCACACCTGCTTACTATTGTAAGTTGGGAACACTTAGGCGAAGAACTTTCCTTGTACCATATCCAAATAAAAGTCCCCCAAATCCAAAATGGTGCCCACAATGGCGGACAGATTTTGAAAAATCACCGAAATTCTCTCATATTCACATCATTGGGCATTATTGTCGAGACAACTCCATCCATGCGTACAATTGAGTTGGAAATACTGAGATGAGGTAATTACATTACATCTCATGCAAGAAATTGTTTTCCAAATCGAAGATGGCGGCCAAAATGGCGACCGAAATTTGAAAACAAGTCTACATTCCTTTACTTTCTTACGATGGGCGTTATTGTTTCGCGATTTCTATCCACCATTACATGTTGATATGGAATAGTAACATGAAGTATTCATTCGGGTTTGGCAATTGATACTCACAGCCAAGATCGCTGCTAAATTGGCGGCTAGAAATTGAAAAGAAATCGATAATTTCACATATTAATTTCAACTTTTTGTCATAATATCGGTATGTATGACGAAACTGTACATAAACCATCTACTAGTTCAACTTAAAGTTATCAAAACGTTATCAAAAAATTACATTACATCTCATGCAAGAAATTGTTTTCCAAATCGAAGATGGCGGCCAAAATGGCGACCGAAATTTGAAAACAAGTCTACATTCCTTTACTTTCTTACGATGTGCGTTATTGTTTCGCGATTTCTAACCACCATTACATGTTGATATGTATGATGTATTCATTAGGGTTTGGCAAGTGATACTCATATTCAATATGGCGGCCAAACTGGTGGGCAGAAATTGAAAAGAAGCCGATGTTATCACATACTCATTTCAACTTTATGTCATAATATTGATTTGTATAAACGAAACGGTACATACTATAAGCCATCTATTAGTTCCAATGTAAGTCGTAGTCTTTTGGAAGGATGAAAACTCACAATCGCGATGTGGCATTTCAAAATCCATTCTCCACTAAGGGCTCATACTGGCCGTAACCGTATATAGGTGCGCCGATTAGTCATATTATGACTTCCAAGAATCAAAACAACAGCTTATTCTGAATTGCCACATTCAACATTATCTAGACTCGTTTCCGTCTCTTCGTCAGATTAATCTATCTCACTCACAACAACAGTTCATTACTCTTCTTTGTAGAAGGGTGCCACTAATCGGAATGTTTCAAACAATACATATGCCGTGTCCAGCTCAGTGTTTGTTTCGAAAGCTTGGAATTCTTAGCGAGCTTCATTCGTGGTATAGCTCATGGTATAATTCAGATGCTATATATGGGGTCTATGCGTCATCTTGTGCGATACACTATAAAGGTATTCGGTCGATGCATATACTAGCTTTCAGAAGGACCTATCTATCTGCGTATTGTCAGCTTTGGTGGCCTAATGGGGATAACAACGTGCACACCTGGTGATATTCCCAAACAGCCACTTCTCAATATATGGTTCATCAATTCACATACTCATCTAATGCACTGACGTACCCGGACAACTTTTGTATATGGCTTCGAATGTTGAAAGCCCGACAGTTGACGGGTGTATTTCTGCTAAGGCGTAGATGACCATAATGCATAATATACCCAAACTCCTTGAACGTGATCATAAGAACAAGCTTGTTGGCGTCCAGCAATCGTCTCACCGAACAGATCCAAGCAGGTGATAACAATACACACGGTGCTAGTTTGTGGGTATGTGTCATGATAGTGGAAATGAAATTGGACCATGACTGCACCGCCCCTTATTTTGTTATGTTTTAGATTCAGACAGGATCTCATGTGTGGCTTTGCTTTCCTTGTATGCTAAGATTGTATGTTCCCATCCGTTTGGAAGCCGTTCTTGAACTGGACCAGGAGTATGCCATTGGCTACTGGTGTATAAACCCCACCAAGACTGGGTGTAGTCTTAAAGGCGATACCTTTGATAGTTGGTTGATATGTCATACTCACGCTGGGTGGTATGGTTCAAGAAAGTACAAATGCCATCAACAAAAGGGTGAAATATTCAACGCGAATAACATCCAGAGGAATGTTACGTTGATGAGCTCTTGCATTCAGTTCAACAAACGTTGGTACACCAAGTGATTTCTTGGTAACATCACCATTGCGACCATTTTCCTGCACGAGACATTAACTACTATATTCTAAAGTTATATATAAAGCTATATGATCATAAAGGTCGCGTTCCCCAACGTCCACAGCCATTGCCATCGAGACTGTAAATTGTTCTTTAAATACATAGTGAAATAAATGCACCACAGTTCCTGACATTTTCTTGAATAATACCGCCCACATACTGACACTATCCCCGAGAGAGGATAACAAAACACGCATACATTCATGCTATAAAGACATTATCCTTTAGTCCATCCGACTGTTTTGAGGGAGGCTAGCATAGTATTATCCAGACAAAAGTGTACGTAGTTGAATCAGAAAGGCTTCGAAACGGATGTGGAAATACAATCTTACCACACCAAATAAAACCGACACGCATGACATTCGATATATTAAACATACACCAGGTGTAGGGGTGGTGTATACAGTGGCCCATTTCATTCCCACTATCATGGCGCATGTCCACAAACTAGCACCACGAGCATTGTTCTTCTCTGCTGGGAGATATTCGACGAGACAACTGCGGGGCGTCACACAGTTTGCTTCGGATAATGATAATGGTCAAGAAGTGTGGGTAGTCTGTACACTAGGGTCTTCTCCTTAGCCGATAGACATCTGTCCAATGGAATGAGACAGCTAGCAACCTTCGAAACACTGTCGAAGTTGTCCACATATGCCAATGCGTTCGCTAAGTGTGTGTTGACGAACAATCTATTGAGAAGTGACTAGCTAACTGGTTCGCCAGGTGTACACGCCGTTATCCCATGGGTATGAGACACATACATAGAGATGACCTTCTGTAAGCTTGTACTCATCGGCCATATGCCTTCCTAGTTCAAGATGATGGACAAATATCATATTTAGCAAATATTTAAAATCGTAAGCTAGACACCGGAAAATGAATTGTTTGAAACGTTATGATTAGAGGGACCCTACTCCCAGGAAGTGGTGAATACTTTGTCGGTGTGAGCGACCTAGATTTATCAGACAAAGAAATGGAAGCTGATCCAGATAATTATGGACGTGACGTGGCAAATCAGAATCTGTTATCAGGTAATTGTTCTTATATAACTATTCGGCGCACCTACGCTTACGGCCATTATCGGCGCTAAGTGGAGACTGGATTTCGAAATGCCACATCGCGATATTAATGGTGGTTTTTCATCTTTCCAGAAGGATACGAGCTATGTTATGCGTTTTGATAACTTTAAGTTGAACTAGTAGATGGTTTATATACAGTTTCGTCATACATACCGATATTATGACAAAAAGTTGAAATTAATATGTGAAATTATCGATTTCTTTTCAATTTCTAACCGCCAATTTAGCAGCGATCTTGGCTGTGAGTATCAATTGCCAAACCCGAATGAATACTTCATGTTACTATTCCATATCAACATGTAATGGTGGATAGAAATCGCGAAACAATAACGCCCATCGTAAGAAAGTAAAGGAATGTAGACTTGTTTTCAAATTTCGGTCGCCATTTTGGCCGCCATCTTCGATTTGGAAAACAATTTCTTGCATGAGATGTAATGTAATTACCTCATCTCAGTATTTCCAACTCAATTGTACGCATGGATGGAGTTGTCTCGACAATAATGCCCAATGATGTGAATATGAGAGAATTTCGGTGATTTTTCAAAATCTGTCCGCCATTGTGGGCACCATTTTGGATTTGGGGGACTTTTATTTGGATATGGTACAAGGAAAGTTCTTCGCCTAAGTGTTCCCAACTTACAATAGTAAGCAGGTGTGGAGTTGTCATGACAATAATGCTCACTGTTGTTAAAATCAGCGATTTTTTATTTCTGGTGGCCATTTTGGCCGCCATCTTGGATTTGGGTAAATATTCCTCAACTTAGGTATAAGAGGAATCCTAGCTCGAGTATCTCCTGCACATATATATGCATGGGTGTTGTTATAATAGCAATGACATTCATTGATTCGAAACATAACATCGCGTTATTAACGGAGATTCGGCTTTGACCTATGATACCGGCATTTGGGAAAACGTGATATCGGACAAAAATATCCCGCAATGAATGCATATTATGGTCCCCATGTGTTCGCCAATGACTCCTCTATATGATAAATGTATAACATGACGCAAAAATTCTAACATTTTCAAACAGAGACAATCGAAAGGTGGTAACATGTCAGAAAAATAGCATATTTTCACATTTCGGCGGCCATCTTGGCCGCCATATTGGATTCTGGTGTCGGATTTTTAACTAATTTGTAAGGATTGTATATTAGCATAACGAATCGAGCGGAAAACAAGACGGTATGTGACATCATCTTTACTATATCGGCGATCAAAGAGACCTGGTGCATTTAAAAAAAATGGCCGCCATGATGGACGCCATCTTGTCTGGAGTCTCTGCGGCCACTTTTTTTTCTTGTTAACAAGTGAAAAAAATTAGAGGAGACCTTAAGGAAGAAAATTATTGGGGTGAAGTTAAGTCCTGGGGGGGGTGCAGAGGTCGACCAATATCTCCTGGACTACTTTGGATGGCAGGGGGACCTTCCTTGGAATGGGAATGATTGTAATTTGTACACCCATGAATCCACCGCCACTGACCATGATATGTGTTCATGAGACAAAGGCGATTGAGGGTTGATGTGCTCATGATTGACAAAGGAGCGTCCGTCCCTAAATATGTTGATGATATTGGCAAAGGAATTTCCAATATCAAACTGAAAACTCATCTTCGTTTGGCCACTCCCTGCACCCTCCCATCTGATCACAGCACGGATCGCATGTGGTCCTCAGCATGTTTGTTCAGTAAGAGTGAAACAACTAGCTCGAACTGGTCAGGTTTCATGCAAAGTGCTTGCTCGCTGGACGACACTGATCGCTGAGAAATAAGATGTTCTGTTCCGTCCCATCATTTACTCTACAATCATGTATGTTGAGGAATATGTACGTAGATTGAACATCCAAACCCCATGTGTCCCTTTCGATTAGATTTTGTGGTTCAAGGCGGTAAACACAATAACCTCTAAGTCGATGAACATAGTGTGTTGGCTCTGAAGATTTAATACTGTAGTACTGAAGGGGTTGGTACAGCGACCCATGATATATTGAAACGCAGTGTCGAGGGTCTTACTTGAGCTAAATAGGTCACTCTCACCGGTTTTCTGTGATAAAGTTACCCAGGTTCCTGAAATTGTGATAAAGTTACCCAGGTTGGAGAAGAATGTGATAAAGTTACCCAGGTTAATAATAGTTCATGTTTAGCAACAAATTATTGATTTTTGTGATCAAAATGACGAACTACAGTACTAATATGTCTTAATTTATGCTTGATAAGGGCTATTACTTGCCAAAACTGAACAATATTTCCCTCTGTCACTTTTAAATCGAGTTGATATTGTGATATTTGCTTAACCTGGGTAACTTTATCACAATTCTCACCAACCTGTGTAACTTTATCACAAAATTAGGAACCTGGGTAACTTTATCACAGAAAACCGGTGAGAGTGACCTATTCAGCCTTACTTGATCTCTACCTAGTTGATTATGCGCTTTTCAATAAGTTGATAGCTGAAGTTGTCCCAGTCGAGACGGACTCTGCGGACAATGAATCGATAAGGAAATAAGATGACGCAGCAGCATCACAAGTAAAACAGGCTGGTGTCCACGTTAATGTTGGCGAAAACACGAAATGGCAAAGGCTCTGACTGATTTCGTTCTAGAAGGCGAATATTCACAGAAGGGAATTGAGACCATTCTTGGTAGCGAAGCTCTTCTACATAGAATGAAGTGGATCAAAAACTCAACATACAATGAAGTAGTCATGCATTGTCTGAAGTAAGTCCGAACCAAGTATGGCTGGAGTTGCATCGTGTCCGATGGTTCGGTCATAGCTCGTCTATTAAAGATCACGAGCACAGCCGGAGATCTGCAAAACATGCCGACGTTCGGGTCACTGAATGACACACAATAACCAGCAAATTTTCCTCCCAAATGAGAGAAACAAAAGTCAGTTCATCAAATTGAGGGCGCCTCTTATCGGATCTTGGGCACGCAGTTCACTGCAGTGCAGTGGTGACGTTGATACTCTGATAGTTTCTCGTGCCCTAGAGTTTGACTCGCATGGAAGAAATGTCATGGTTATCGCGGACGATACAGATCTGATTCTTCGTTTGAATCGTCACTGGAAATCTAACATGGCCGACAACCTGATGCTCGGAAATCTGGCAGGTGGTGCTGCCATATAGCGATTCGGCGACACCGTGTGCAAGGCTGGACAGTTTGCAACTCCCCATGTCATGTTTGCACATGTATGGGGATGCTGTGATACCACATCTGCATTATTCGGACATGGAAACACGAGTATGCTCAGAAAGATAAACAAGTCTGCTGAAGTTCGCAAAATATTACTCATGCAGGAGTCTAGTGCAAATCAGAAACCATCGGCGAGGTCGAAATGCGGCTTTACCTTGTGTGTGGTGGTAAGAAAGTTCTAAGAATAACTAAATACCCTTCGCCATGCGAAGTTTATGGACATAGTATCTTCTAGCAAGACTGCGTTAGATATTATCTCTGAACTGCCGTGGACTGAGTCAATCAGAAAAACGTCGTGATGTGTTCCGCCATTTGCGTTCTTTAGATGGTTCAATATACTGTCTCCAAGACACCCACTTCACAAAATCAATGGAAAGATGCATAGAAGCTGAATGGGGCTACAAAACTATCAAGGCTCCCTTTACTTCTCAATCGAGAGGAGTAGCTATCTTATTCCAAAATAATTTTGACTTCAAACTGCATCAGGTCCAGCGTGATTCAAGTGGAAATTTCATCGTACTGGATATCACTATCGAAAATCTTAGATTAAGTCTAGTCAATCTGTATGGCCCAAACGAGGATAACCCTGACTTCTACTCTAACTTGAAAAAACTTCTCGACAAAATCGGGAATACCCAGATTATAATGTGCGGCGATTGGAATCTTGTTCAAAATCAGAATCTTGATACTTATAACTATAAACAAGAAAATAACCCACGTGCAAAAATTCAAGTCAAAAATCTTATCGACAGCCTCGAACTAATCGACATTTGGAGAATCTACAATGCCAGTGAAACACGATTCACATGGAGAAGAAAGTCCCCAATAAAAATGGCTCGGCTGGATTATTTCTTAGTTTCTTCGGAACTCCTCAATTTATCAAACACGGGACCCGCGATAATACCGGGTTATAAAACCGATCACTCAATTATCTCCTGTCAAATAACCGTTAGCAACATGAAAACTGGTCATGGGTTTTGGAAGTTCAATAACTCTATTTTACATAGCAAGGAATATTGCGACTTAGTTAAAAGACTCATAGAAGAAAATAAAGTTCGCTATGGCTACTCATGTGTAGAAGATGACGGTGAACATAAAGCTTCATGTAATATCAACAAGAGACTTCTTTTAGATGCCATCTTGTTAGACATTAGAGGAGAAACTATAAAGTTCTGTGCGAACCGTAAACGAGAACGTCTTAAAAGAGAACAACTCCTCTCTGAAATGAAAACCATCATATCAATTAACCTGGACAACCCATCAGTAAGTCTTAAATGTAAACAGAAGCTCATGAAAGACATGGAAAAAACTGAATCTGAATTAGAAAAAATACGAAGAGAGAGCAATCGTGGTACTATGATTAGATCCCGAGCGACATGGGTCGAGGAAGGAGAAAAACCCACAAAATATTTTCTGAATTTAGAGAAACGTAATTATATTTCTAAAACCCTGACCAGTTTGACGGATAAGAACGGTAATAATTTGACAACACAAGACAGCATCATGTCGGAAGCTCGAAATTTCTACCAAACTCTCTATTCACATAAAAAAACTGACGATCAAGATCTAAATCGAATGTTAAAAAATTCTGAAACCCCCAAACTAACGCCATCTCAAGCATCGAGCATTGAGGGTCCGCTAACTTTACAAGAATTGACACATGCATTAAAACAATCGAAAAACTGCAAATGCCCGGGACCATCTGGTTACACATATGAATTCTTCAAATTTTTCTGGTCTGATCTGGGGCCCTTTGTGACAGACTCACTTAACGAATCATTTTCAATCGAAGAATTATCGATCACACAAAAACAGGGTATTATAACACTCATTCCAAAGAAGGGCAAAAACCGTCAATTATTAAAAAACTGGCGACCCATCTCCCTGTTGAACACAACATATAAACTCGCCTCCTCGTGCATCGCATATAGACTTAAACGCGTCCTCCCGTATATAATTAATTCTGACCAAACAGGATTTCTAGCTGACAGATACATTGGAGATAACACAAGGCTCTTATATGACATAATGCATCAAGCGAAAGCACACGATAAGCCTGGAGTCCTGCTCCTAGTAGACTTCGAAAAAGCATATGACTCAGTGTCATGGTCCTTCATACATAAATGCCTCAATTTTTTCAAATTTGGCGATTCCATAAAAAAGTGGATGACAATTCTATATCAAGACGCTAGTTCGTCCATCCTGATTAATGGTCACATATCACAAAGTTTTAAATTAGGGCGTGGCTGTCGACAAGGTGATCCCATATCCCCATATATTTTCTCCTCTGCGCAGAGATGTTAGCATTGTTGGTAAGACAAAATGATAAAATTAAAGGAATAGTCCTCGGTGGTTCAGAGTATAAAATATCACAATACGCGGACGACACAACGTTTATACTTGATGGCAATGAAAGTAGCATTCGTGAGGCCTACTCAATACTTGACCTATATGCTCGGGTTTCGGGACTGCGTATTAACCCGGAGAAATGTCAGGCGGCATGGATAGGATCAAGAGCAAACTGTGAATCAACCATGTGCCATGATTTAAAATTATCCTACTCAAACACTTTCAACTTTCTGGGCATTAATTTCGACACTGATCTTCGAAAGATGATGACAAACTACTCCTGTTAATTGGACGAAATAGAACGACTAACCAAGATATGGAGCCACAGGCTACTAACCCCAATTGGAAGAATAACTGTCATTAAGACACTTATTATTCCAAAGCTAACCCACATATTCATGTCTCTCCCCAATCCAGACGATGCTTTCGTTAAGAAGTTAAACACAATTTTATTCCAGTTTATCTGGAACTCTAAACGAGACAGAGTACAAAGGAAGCAGTTATGTCTCGATTACTCCCTAGGAGGACTGAAAATGATCAACTTGGAACATTTTAACGACGCAATGAAAATCACATGGCTGAGACGTCTGATATGTAAACAATCAAATTGGGCACCTCTCCTAAAAGACACCCCCATTATCAACGACCCCCTGTACCTAACATATGATGCTAAGTTCCTGTCAAAACAAACTTCAAAAATTTCTAACCCATTTTGGAGGGATGTTCTCAGCTCTTGGTGCAAATTTATAAGCATATATGATAAAAATGGTAATATCATGTCAGAGACCATATGGAATAATTCTAACATCAGAATGGAAGGAAACCCAATTAACTTTAATTCGTGGAGAAATGCAGGCATATATTTTATAAACGATCTGTTCCAAGCAAATGGAGAATTTCACACCCATGACTCCCTTAACCCTTTGAACCCTAGCTCCCCACAACGATCGACACCCTGACCCTGGGCTCCCAGTGGTATTTTGACTCATAGTATGCAGTGTTTAGGCGTACGGTGTTGTTTATGTTCAAGTGGTGCCACATGTCTGAAACTTTAGAGGTATGTTCCCCATGGACCACTGATTATTTTAAGATCTTGTCACATTTCCACATGGTCACTCCATGGCAACGGTTGCTAGGCAACTACCCGATATTGAAAGTAAAATACAATTATAGCTTTATCGTCCAAGGAAGTGGCGTTTTTGAGGCAGTCAATACCCTGTTGTGAAATTTGAGATATATCTGACCAGAAGAGTGAACCTAACTTGTATCTAAGGGTAGCAACGGTTGCTAAGCAAATACCCCAAATGATAGAATGACATAATTGCCCTGTGTATTCAATTGTATTATGCCCCAATTTAGACATTCCATGGCATGCACATGGTGATGGTTATGTTCAAATTGTGCCACAGGTCTGAAACTTTACAGTTATGTTCCAATGGACCACAGAGTATTTTTACGATTGGTAAACTTTACCACATGATCACTCCCTGGTAACGGTTTCTATGCAACTACCCGGAATTGAAAGTAGTGTGCAATTATAGCTCATAGCGTCGTAATTCAGCGCTAAGAAACTGCGTTTGCTATGCAGTCAATTCCATGTTGTGAAATTTGAGATATATCTGGTCAGAAGAGTGAACCCAACTTGTATTTAACGGTATCAATGGTTGCTAAGCATATACCCAAGTCATCGAATAATACTACTTTCCTGTGCATACAATGGTATTATGTCCGATTTTATACATCGCATAGGGGCATGGTGATGGTCATACTCAAATGGTGCCACAGCAGGTCTTAAACTTTACAGAATTGCTCAATAAAGCAAGATTTGACACGCGTGTGTAATGCGCACGCGCAAGTAGATCGCACTAGATGATATTGTGACCATGCAATCCCTTTCCACAGGACTACTCTGATGCAATGTCGAAACGAGTAACTGTATAATGCAAACTCATATGCTGTGAGGATCCTTGGTGTGATTGTGTCGTTACACAAAAACCCATACATTGATCATTGTATCCTGTGCGCATGCGCGAACAAATCGACTCAAATAAGTGACTGCTCCTTCCTCGCATATGCCAGAACACTGATTATGTACACAAGAATAATTTAAACGCATAAGGGTGATCAAAATGGTGTCTTTCTACAATCCTGCAAACCGCTCAACAATGTATATATAGCGTTACGCGAATCGCCTCAAATAATGTACGTTTGTTGAATTCTGCGCTATGCGCATGCGCATATTTTCCAACCCCAACTAGTCGGCAACAAACCCACACAAATGAACCCATACCACTGCTGAAGTTCCTGGGAATCATTTACATAGATATAAGTGGATATACCAATGGTTATAACACATATAAACATGCTACATATGTTTATGACGTCACCGAATGCTATTGGCCACAAAAGCGGCCAGTCGGGTGTATGGACGTTTTCTGGCTGGCCGCTTTTGCGGCCAGTCGGGTTCAAAGGGTTAAGGCTACATTCAATATTTCTACTAACTTCGTTATTATAGCTAGCCTAAAACGCCAAATATATAGCCTTTCAAACTCTCGAAATCAGCCCCTCCTACGATTACCCTCTCCGTTCTTACCCAAAACTTTGATCCCGTTATTAAGGAACAAGAAAGGCGGTCAACTCTTTCATCGAACCCTGTCAATGGGGAAACGGGTGCCAAACTAATGTAAAAAATGGAATTCGGAAATAAAAGACGACTCCCAATCATGGGACAATATATTTCGCAATCCATTCACAACCACGCCTGACACAAAACTCCAATGGCTCCAATTTAGAATTAATACGAGAATCCTATCGACGAACAAATTTCTGAAGATAGCAGGCATAAGAGCTGACGATCTATGTAAGCGATGCGAAAATACTCAAGAGAACATTTCTCACATTTTCTGGGACTGCCCATATACAAATCGGTTTATAACCGAAATTCAGTCTTGGTTGAAAATTAATGAAGTGTCTATACACATAACCAAACCAAGTATGCTTTTTGGCGTTAATCATTGCCAAGTGAATTCTATCATAAATTACTTCCTACTTGTGCTAAAGCAATATATATATAGGACTAAATTTGACCCGATCCAACTTTCAATAAAGGCATTTCTCGCTGAATTAAAATTCAAATATGAATGCGATAAATACACATCCAGAAGCAACATGCGATATCAAGAGTTTAAAAATCGATGGCTACCCTTAGAACATATTATTAATGACAACACCGATTGACTTGCTGATATTCCACAACAAAACCAAATTTATATGTATATACATGTATACACCCCGATTAATATAATTATATACATAGAGCCTGGAACCCGAGCTATCTCTCAAATTTACATTAATCTTTTCCTAACTTGATCATCAAAAAGCCGGCAAGAATTTATCTGCGCCTAACTTTACTCTTTATATAACTGTATAACTGACACGCGTCATTAAATGCACAAACGTTGTGTCGCCCAATAGCCAACGGAAAAACAAACTATTTATCGCTTTACAATAACTACACCAAAAACAACTATATGATTCAAGCATGATTTTATTAATGTCGCCAGTGAGAAAGTATAGCCCGATTGAAATTCACTTGGGAGCGTGCAAAAGTGAGTGCAAGAATATAATATGTATCAATGTATCGTTAATGTAATGCTTGTGTGTATGTATGTCTGTCTCATTTTTTTTTTGTTATATCTACTTCACCAATAAAAAATTTAAAAAGAAAAAAAAAGAAGACTGCGTTAGAGCCCAAAAACTCCTACCAACAGAAAGAGCGGCATACTACCACAGTCTCAGGGTTCATCTGCCGGTCATGAATCGGAGAACACTGAATAACGACGTATTTAATCATGAGATATGGGGTTAGGGACTTCGTGTCGCGGAACTTGCCCCAGTTATGACTGACGTGTTGCTAAAGTCGGTACAGTGCAAGTGTAAGATGACACAAACAAAACATGTGATATGTGTGCACATGTCGCAAACATGGTCTCAAATGTGTTATCGCTTGTAGAGAGGGCTGCATTAATTCAAAAGAAATACTGGTAGGAGATGACGAGGATGAGGTTTGAGTATATTGATATATCTGATACACATTTCCATATTCTGGTCATCAGTGGCAGATTTATATCAAAAAAATACATAATTGTCATTTTGGTGATCATCTTTGCTGCCATCTTTCTGGCTCCCTGGTACCGATATTTGGTCAATGTTACTCCTGTGGAATATTCTGTCAAACGTGATGACATTTCTTCGAAAGCAATCTCATTATTGTCTGCCTGACAAAGGACTAATGCTGTTTTGGGAATATTTTTCATTTTTGTCCGCCATCTTGGACGCCATCTTGAATCCTGAAATTTCCCCAAGGCGGAATTTAGCGGATTTTGGATATATTATTCCCGATACTTTTCCACACAAAATGATACCAAAACCAGCTTTATAACAATTTTTCTAGGTTAAAACCTCCCGACGACCACACTAATATGCCTACTCTAATTTTGATAGGGGTGCTATATATACGAACCACTTAAAGGTACCGTACTCAATCCGTAAAGAGGGTCCCCATCTCAACAGATTCCAACAACAACAATCCGATCAGAGGGTCCTATATTACTATTTCTTTGGCTTTGGGGGTAAAAAATATTTGATTCGAGTCGAGGAACCCATCAAACAAAGCTCAGAGTTATTAGATATTGATTTTTGAAATTTGTTATGTTCTCGAGATGAGTACTAATAACTGCCGTAATCTGCTCTGGATGTGTACTCCAAATCTATTCAAACAGACAAGGATGGATAACTCTAAAATCAAGTGGTAATTTTAACGCAATTTTGACTGAGTTCTGGGCCAGATAGTATTCCCGATAATGAAAAATAATAGATTTCTAAAATCGATATCTAACAAATCTGAGCTTTGATGGGTGACTTCCTCGACTCGAATCAAATATTTTTGACCCCCGAAGCCATTGAAATAGTAATTGAGAGGATTTTTATCGGATTGAGTACCTTTAAACCATTCACGTTACAGGAACTTATATATGTACAAGAAAAATTGAATGTTGAATGTTGTGCCAACTTCACACGAATGTTGAATGTTGTGCTAACTTCACGGACCCATATACTGTTCCCTTAATATAAACATAAAATAATCTCATAGAATATGTCGGGGGGGGGGGGGGCAATTACAAAACGTCCATGATAAAACTATTAAAATTCCTGTCCAAAATGAATATAACCTTGGAAGATTCGGCCGAAAAAACTAGCCGAATCTTCCCTCGGTCGGTTCTACATGGACCTAAAAACGGGACAGGGATGATTTTCGGGAAACAGATGAGCAACAGTGAATAAACGAAATTGAAATTCTCGGATACAGATTTTCCCGGAATAATTTCGGACTCGGCACACAACTTTTAGTGGGTACCCGAAAAATTCAAACTTATTTTACAGCCATACCGGTACTTATTTATTAGAACACCGGTAAAAAAAAAATTGTTCGACGAACGATTGGAGGACGTGCTTGCAAAACATTATTTTTCTGCATCGGATTAGTTGTCACATGACAGGCGAATCACTATGAAGATTGGCACCGAAATAAGTCTCAAAATACGGGTAAATTATGTACAATGCCTTCTAATGTAACCACGAATTGGAGTGGGCCCAATAAAATGCCGACCAAAGCTGAAAGCATTGGCAAAAAAAAGAAAAGATCAGTGATCACATCACATGAGCTTGGAACTTGAATTACTTGATTAATAGCTCCCCAAATTAATTATATTAATTAATAATTATTTGGCCCAGCCATGCAAGACAATGTTTTCTTGTACACATACCGGTATTCTCAAAATACATGTAAGTGTCCCGCTCACTCGACTAACAATGCAGTTCTTCTACTGAACATTCTAGCACAGTCCTAGGAATCACTGTCCATGTAATATTAAATTTGATTAAAATATAACAAATAGATCTAGATATATTACCTCTACTATATAGATATAAGCTACAGTTAGGCAACTTCAGATTTTGTTATTATGTAAATCATCACCTCATTGGCTGCAGACCACCCCCTGTGCTCTATCACTAAAACGAACAATTCGATTTTTCGTTCGAAAAAAATGCATTTATCTCCCCACATTTGACATGTGACAATTAAGTTAATTGTTCTTAATGTGCTCGTCGGGTCATATCAACTGTACCTTGTCTGAGTTGTACATAAATCGTAATTTTCCATCCAATATTCACATTGAATAACTGTCGGCTAAATTATCAAGTGACGTAATTCTGCAAAATTGTTTAAAACGGGAAGTTATCAATCCAGTTCCCTATTACACATTACTTTTGCAGCCAAACCCAGCACGAGTTATCTCCCATTGCCATTCTTGAGATGCGGAGTTAACTGGGAGCTTGGAATATAAAATTTGCTTTCACATCTCAAGATATCAACCACCCCCAGGGCCCTACTTGAAAATATATAGATATATTAGTTTGAGATGGTCATTTCTACATTTCTCTAGTAATGAGAATGAGTTAAAATGTGTACTTAGTAGTGTACAACAGAGCCAGTTTTAACACACCCGACGTCTGTTTACTCACATCCGTAATCCCTTTTATTCGGATTATCACCGGTTGGCTATACGCGAACGAACTATTTACAGATTGGGTGGTTTTCTCAGAAATGATTAGGAATCCCCGAGAGTTGGACTTGAATGAATATTCGAGGAACTAACAGACATTTTTCTGGTAAGTGGGTAAAGATAGAAACAATCTGAATACACCAGCGTTTCAAGAAAAAAATACGGAATATGATGATATAAACTCAGAAAGCGAGAATGTTTGTGTGGCATAAAAATTTGTACTCTTGTAATTTCGTTCAAATCATCTACCAATGAAAATGCAGAACACAAAATTTTTACTTGCCAAACTGGTATATATATTAATATAATAACTAACTATAATATATTGATTTAATATTATTAAATAATATTTTATTCAACTAACAGTGATTCCTAGGGACTGTGATTCTAGACTAGTGATAACGCAATGCGGTCATCTATTTAGAATTACCGGCAATCTCATACGACTTCCCCGTCGAGAACATTTTGGGCTGAAGTTTATTAGACAGTACCGCCTGCCTCCCCCAAGCCCACCCACCCTGCCAAGTTTATTTCCTATTTATTCTTCAAATGTGTCGCTCGAGACTGGTGTGATTCTTTCGGTATGCCCGTTATTTAGTATAGGTGATGTTTTACTAAATAACGGGTATGTTAGAGTTACATTTCTTTGAAAAACTCAAAACATTGGGCGACAAATTTTCTCGACGGGGAAGTCGTATGATATTTCCGAATTACCTGTCAACTCCTTTTCAGGACACTCACGACAACATACCTGGACATGATGTTGCCTAATTGAAGGGAAGTTAGTTTTGTATTCGGATATATATTGTGTGATCACGAATGAGACTTTTCAGTCATACAATGTGGTAATCTGACCAAGTTTGGATTTTTGTCAGAATACCCTTTAGCACGAGAGACCAGTATGCTATCCACTCAGCCACTGACTTCCTATGATAACGTTACTCCAACGCGGTTGTAATTTTCAATGTGGTTAGTGTTCAAACGATTAGTCGACAAATAATCGTCGACGCTGGTTTTTCGGGTAATCGACTCTAACTTCCACAGTCGACTAGTCGAAATACAGTATCTAATCTCATCAGCTGGCCTTGACAATGCATGGTTTCACTAAATGTGGGTCAGAAAAGCAGCAAAGATAGCTAGTCTATGTTCAAGAAGCTTTCCAAAGTCCAAACATATGTCCTAATGTCGAGCTTGACATAGAACTACGCCGAAATTCGCCAATGCGATAATTCAAGTTAACCATTATCATTACAAGAGCAGTAACTCTATATTTGACTTCTAAAAAGTACGTGGTCCATAAACAGTAAATATTAGGTCGCAGCGTACTTGACCGACGTCTCACGCATGTTCCAGGTTAATGCCACGTGGTCTTTGCATTGCGTCATTTAGTTTCTACGCTCGCGCTCATTTCATACTCCCTATACCGCGGACGCAAAAATTCGTAGTGCGCATTTCTAACCAACACAGGTAAAGAGGGAGGGGCTTCCACAAAAGTGTTCGTCGATACTAACTGAGTCTAACTCTCTGCTTGCTACGTACGCCTTACGGAAGTTATGGCAACTTACAAAGTAGGCCTATGTACACATCGTATATATAATCATTCATCATTATAATGTGTGTCACACAGTGTGTGTGCACGTTTTCTTTTGTTTTGTTTTTTATTTTGAGCTGACTCTGAGACTGAGTATCGTTTATTTTCTATACACTGGCAGGGAAGTATTTATTTGATTTCATGATTAACAGAAAATCCCTCAATTATTTCCTCAATTATTTATTCTCATTATCATCGTAGATTCGTAGGGAACTTATTTGCGATCGGTGGGTTTCTAGAGCACCGGTTCATTTGCAACAAAACCACGTGACGTGTCACGTGATTCAATTCTCCGATCACAGTAGAGTGTAAATAGTGTGATGATGGCACGGAATTTGTAATTTTCTTTCACATGTGTTTCATTAGTATAAGGTTGGTGATGTATTTGGCCGACTAGTCGACGTCGACTCGACTTTTGGGGTTCGACTAGTCGACTCCAGAATCCCAGAGTCGTTTGAACACTAAATGCGGTTGAGGTAACCGTCAACGCAATGTAACACAGTCAGTGTACCATCAACGCTCAGTTGAGATAACAGCCAATGCAACATAACACGGTGTAGGTGGTCGTAAACATTACAAAACAGAACAGTGCCTTGGATTCCACCAGTAAGATGTCTTTATGACTGCTTGATAAGCATGTTTTGTCTGCCGAGCGATATGACGGTCAGGTAGGCACATATTCTCAAAATGAGTGTCCCTCTCGACCGCGTTGGAACACAGCGTGGTCATAACATTTACTCAAATGCAGTTGTAATTTTCAATGCTGTTAAGGTAACCGTGAATGCAATATAATGCGGTCAGTGTACATGTCGCCGTCAGTGCAACAAAACGCGGTCAAGATAACCGCCAATGCAACATAACATGGTGAAGGTGGTCGAAAACAGAATGGTGCCTTGGATTCCACCAGCTCACGCTGGGACATCTTTATGATGGCCTGAAAGGCATGTTTTGTCCGTCAAGCGATATGATGGCCATATATATTGTCATATTACAGCGATTTTTTTATCTATCTTGTTGGTTTATAAAATGCATTAGTTTATTAAGAAACTGACCATATGTTCGTTTTATTTTTTAGTAAGATCGTCCTCATTTGGTTGAGGTCCTCCTGTAAATTTCAAGTCGGTCAAGTACCGTATCATCTTTTTTATAGTTTAAAACAAGTATTTTTTATACACAGGTAAGTATTTTTAATTCAAGGAATTTTAGTAATATAAAATTGTCCGATTATAATCTCGATTTTGCGCCTATTATGCCTAACCATATTTATCTTTGACCACAATATATCAATGATAACGCATATTTAATATTTTCAATGGAACTCTGCTGGCAATAAAGAAAACAAAGTCATTTATCTTGTGCTATCACATCGGAATGTGCATAATGCACACATGACAGTCATCGAGGATTGGTTTGGGAGATTTATTCTCCCTTTGATCTGGTTGGTTGTGGGCGTAGCTTTACTGATATTTTTCTAAGGAGGTCAACATGTACTCCAAGAAATGAGAACTTATTCCCATTATCAAGCTGCGTTCAACATAAAATGCACTACATGTATCTAAACCATTTCTTCTATATTCCACGATATGCGAAGTTGATGAACTCAATAAAGATTATGCCTTTAATGTATTGTCAATTGTCTAAGAATAATTGTGCAATTTATTTTAATTGATGGGAGTTAAAAGAGGAAATGGAAGACGAAATATTTTGTTCATGCGGAAATAAACAAGTCGGTACTTTGAACTGAAGTTAATGTGATTCTTGTGACTAATGGGCCGACTAAATTGAACACTTATCTATAACTTGTATCTATAACTTTCAACGAAATAATAGAATTTAGACCCTGCATGCGCCGTGTGTACACATGCAATTATTTTGCATCTTTTTGATTGTTGTTATTTTTGCGCGCATCTACGGTACTAGTATCTCTCAACCCACAGCTGCATGCGAATTATATCAGCATTATTCAGGAATTTGGCACGTGGACTGTGTACATGCAGCAATCAACATTTTTTGCTACATCTTAACTGCATGTTGTTTGAGCGAATATGATTACTTATTGTCACTTTCTCCATGAGATTCGCAATCATTTTTCATGCTCGATCAAAGGACCATGCTGTCGGGACTTTGTTTTAACAATTCAAAAGCCGTACGCATATAATTGACTTGAACATTACTTTAATAGTTTCATAAATTCTTTGCGGGCGAAAAATAGCGTACAAAACTCAAACGCTCTTTATTGTTTCATTCTGAAGACGATTATGGTACCGAGTTTTATAGATTCATCAATTTCAATGACCGGACAGTCAATTTCAAGTGAGGCACACAAGTGTCGAAGTAGTCAGTGGAATTTAAACCAAATATTTTTGTATATTGCCATTGTCTTGCATGGCACAATTATCATGGTATGATAGTAGGTAACGGCATGCATATTAACCACATATAAATAACTAGAATCTTAGTCAATTGGATTATATATACTGTTACTATTAAGCCTCTTAAATACGTTCCTCGTTCCATTTGCAATGACATGTACATGACTACTACATGTTCACTATAGTACTGTAGTGGACATTTATGGTAATACATTCATGTGTTGTGTTTTCCTCCATACATTGGGAAACACAACCACATGACTGCTCTGTGCGATACACTGATACATGTACTTGTATATATTTTGAAAAGCCTCACACGATTCAAATCTTTAAGCTTCAAAGTTGCAATAATATGCCCGATTTGCAACAGACGAAGGCATTGCTATATGATTTTCTGTTGTCGGAGCATGGGGAAATGATGCGAAAATAGTCAGAGGTGAATGTAAATAAAACAAAATTGAATGGTATAAAATCGACTAACAGGACTCATCGTCTTTATATATACTTTTCATCACGGTGATTGTAATCTTCAACACATATCTGTTGATCCCTAATGCAACTTGTTTAATGTAAACGTGGTCTGCGTTAAACTTCAATGTGGTCTGGTTAAACTTCAATGTGGTCAGCTGAATTTCAAAGCAGTCCTAACATACACTCAACATGTTATCAATGCAATGACTGCATTGAGTTGATGTTACGACCACGTTAACGGCTGTGGACCGTGTTAAAAGGGACACTTATTTTGAGAATATGTATATTGTCATATAATGGCGATTTACAGTCATGGTTTGGTGAGATCCGCAGGCTGGCGGGCATCCGGATGGGTGCTCAACTGTTAGCGCGATAACTCAAACAAACGGCAACCGATTTCATGACATTCATATTTGGTATATGGGTCTGTTGCAACAATATCTCGAAGGAGTTCGAACACCAGGTTTGTCCAATCTTTTATACGAGAGTTATAGGACTTAGTTTGTCTATTTTTAGCGATTTTGAATGTTCGTGTCCATTAGCGTGATCACTGATAACTCAAACAAACTTTGACCGATTTCAACAATATTCGGTATATGAGTCTAGGATCACCTCTAGATGGGAGCTAATCAAATTGGAATGATTTTCGATGAAAAAACTTGGCTGCCATCTTGGATTTTACTCTTTGCATCACTAAATTCTTTAGCACACCCTCAGAGCATATCCCTCATCCGATCATCACCAATCTTCATAGGGATCTTCGGGAGCTATTGAACGATTTTCAATGAAAAACATGGCTAACGGCATCCATCTTGGATATTACTCTTTGCATCACTAAATCCTTTAGCACACCCTACAGCGCATATCCCTCATCCGATCATCACCAATCTTCATATGGATCCTCGGCGTGACCTCTAGATGGGTGCTTACCATTTTTTCCAAATTCTGTTGAAAAACATGGCCGCCAGCGGATTTTACTCTTTGTATGACTAAATCCTTTAGCTTACCTTACTGGTCACATTTCTCAGCCAAAGCATCACCAAATTTCATATGGATCTTCGGGGTGACATTAGTTTTTATTAGCTCACCTGAGACGAAGTCTCCGGTGGAGCTATAGTCATCACTCCTCGTCCGTCGTCCGTCCATCCGTCCGTCCATCCGTCCGTCCGTCAACAATTCTTTGAACATCTTCTCCTCTGAAACCGGAAGACCGAATTGGTTCATATTTGGTGTGGATGTTCCCTAGGTGACTCTCATTCAGATTTGTTCAAATGAGGTCACTGGGTCAAATAGTTGCGAAACCAGGGCCATAACTCTATTCCTCCACAGTAATTCTTACAACGACTTCTTGTCCATAACCATTGTGCCGATTTAGCTAATATTTGGTATGGAGGGTCCTTGGGTGACTGGTGTTCAGATTTGTTCAAATGAGGTCACCCGGTCAATTAGTTGAGAAACCAGTGCCATAACTCATAGTAATTCTTACAATGACTTCTTCTACAAAAATATTTGGCCGAATTAGCTTATATTTGGTACTGAGAGACCTTGGATGACTGGGAATCAGATTTGTTCAAATTGGGTCACTGGGTCAATTAGGGGCAGAGCCAGGGACATAACTCTAAAAACCAAAAAATTACATTTTTGCATTTTGATCATATTTGGTGTGGATGTTCCCTAGGTGACTGTCATTAAGATTTGTTCAAATGAGGTCACTGTGTCAAACAGTTGCGAAACCAGGGCCATAACTATATTCCTCCTTGGTAATTCTTATAACGACTTCTTGTCAACAAGCATTATGCCGATTTAGTTTATATTTGGTATGTGGGGTCATTGAATGACTGGGGTTCAGATTTGTTCAAATGGGGTCACTGGGTCAAATAGTGGTGGAGCCAGGGCCATAATTCCCCAAAAAATAATAAAAAATTCAGGAACTCCTTGATCAATTTAACATACAAAAAAAAATATCAACCCCCCCCCCACATGACCCAGAACCCCACCCTGCCCCCAACCAACAGCATTCCACCCTATCTCATATCCTAACTCACAGGTAAATAAAGTTTTTTTTTAAATTCCCATTACAAGGCAACTCTCCTATGAACTGATAGACACAAAAGATAGAGTCCCCAGGGAGTGTATTCATGTCATCCATAATTTAAATGAGATTAATGGTGTTATCAATGAAGCACCCTTGTTGTTTACATTATCACTCAGTGGTCATTAAAATCAGATTAATTTCATTTTCTCAGAGTGCCTGGCATTTGTTGAATGAGGTTCACAGAGGGTGAATTTAGTGACGCTATCCTACACAGCAGGCTAGCATAACCAAATACACCCTCTGAGAACCTTATTCCGCTTAGGCCTCATCTTCTGGGAAGTATCTAGAGTCTCAAGATCTCATTCTGCTTAGGCCTCATCTTCTGGGAAGTATCTATAGTATCAAATTTACATTGTTGTTAGTTAAATTTCCCTTCTAGGAAGTTTCTGTATCCCTTAATTTGCAGAAGATAAAATTCATGATTGAGGTGCCCAATGGGTGAACATCACCAATTTCAACTGGGGAACTTCAATCTTATTCTAGGTCTTCCATAGCAGTTGAGGGCCTTATCAGAATGAGGTCCCCAGAGGGTGAATTTAGTGATACTAGCCCGCTGTGCAGGATAGCCTCACTAAATTCACCCTCTGGGTACCTCATTCTGCAAATAACAGACAGACTATTTCAAAGCTTGATTCAAGGCTAGCATCACCAAATTCACCATTTGGGGACCTCATTCTGCTTAGGCCTCATCTTCTGGGAAGTATCTATAGTATCAAATTTACATTGTTGTTAGTTAAATTTCCCTTCTAGGAAGTTTCTATATCCCCTAATTTGCAGAAGATAAAATTCATAATTGAGGGGCCCAATGGGTGAACATCACCAACTTCAACTGGGGAAATTCAATTTTATTCTAGGTCTTCCATAGCAGTTGAGGACTTTATCAGAATGAGGTCCCCAGAGGGTGAATTTAGCATCACTAAATTCACCCTCTGGGGACCTCACTCTGCAAATGACAGACACACTATCACACTATTTCAAGGCTTGTTGTATAATACATTGTGTTGCTTGAGGCCAGGCATACACAATGTAGGAACAGACACGCTTTTTGTGATGCTATCCGGCACAGCAGGCTAGCATCACCAAATTCACCCTCTGGCGTCCTCATTCTGCTTAGGCCTCATCTTCTGGGAAGTATCTATAGTATCAAATTTACATTGTTGTTAGTTAAATTTCCCTTCTAGGAAGTTTCTATATCCCCTAATTTGCAGAAAATAAAATTCATAAATGAGGTGCCCAATGGGTGAATATCACCAACTTCAACTGGGGAACTTAATTTTTATCCTTATCAGATTTGTGAAAATGGGATCACAAAGTCAAATAAGGGCAGAGCAAGAGACTTAACTATTTCACTACATAGTAATTCTTAAAATATGTTTGCAAGAACTAGTTGGCTTATATAGAATGGAATGTTCTTCCTTGACTGCAATTCAGATTTTTTTAATGGGGTCACCTGGTCAAATAGGGGCCAAGCGAAGGACAGTTTCCCTCTTAATATGCTTCCTTCACAAGGACCATCAGGTCTATTTGACTGATATTTATGATTTGTATGAAGGGTTCTTTGGTGTCTGGGATTCAAATTTATTCAGATGGGGTCACCCGGTTAAATAGGGTGGGACCAGGGACATAACTATATGTCTCTATAGTAATTCTTAAAATGTCTTCTCAAGGGATTTTGGACTATTTAGCTTACATATAGTATGGAGGAATCAGGAAGATCCTTTAGTGACTGAGATACAGATTTGTTAAAATGAGGTCAACCTGTCAAGAAATGGCAGTCTATGGGGAGTTAACACTTTTGTGTCCAATAAAATCATAGAAATACCAAATTCATTAAAACATCTACCTTGGAACCACCTGACTGATTGGTCTGACATACATGTATTGTGTTTTGGGTCCATGGATAATTGGGCTTCAAACATGTTTAAATGGTTTTAGAAAAAGGCGCTTGTGAAATTGGAAATTTCCAACAATTGAGAAAGTTTGAGGTGTCGGTTGTGAAATTCCAACCTAAGACTTGGGAATCTGGATCCCGGTTGGGAGGGGACTTGTTGAGCTGGAGGAGGGGGGTGATCAGTAGTGTACAGTTGGCAATTTCAAGGTGGTTTTTTACCAAGCTAAGTCTCTCTAGCCACATATCCTGTTTAAATCTACTTCTTTTAAAGTGATTATGAAAAGTGCTGACTGTTTTGGTCTCCAGAGTCCCAGTCTTTGCAGTCTGGTGAGCGACCCCACAGTCATTGACTGTCTTGTTTACTTGATTTATGGCTCTTAGTTCTGTGATATGTTTCTTTAGTTCATCCATTTTTAGTGATTCTTGGTTGAACATATTCACTCTTATGGACCAAGTCATCTTTGGTGCGAAACCCTTGTTTTTATCTGTCTTGTTGGCTCATAAAATGCATTAGTTTATTAAGAAACTGGCCATAGTTTTGTTTTACTTTTGAGTAAATCGTCCTCATTTGTTGAGGTCCTCCTGTAATTTCAAGTCGGTCAAGTAGCTTACGTACACTCGTACAGCATGCTGCGAATTCCTAGAAAAGGCAATGTGCTCTCTATAGTACTTCATGATTTTGGGGCTATACATGTACTCGTCCGTAAATATACATCAATATTTAACACATTTGCCTGCATTTGCATTGTTTTATTCACGAACAAATATTGTGATTATAAAACAATTAAACAATGATTTATTCGGGGACCTAATTTCTGTGACATTACGTAATCACGCAAGCTAACTCACATGATCCCAGAATCTTACTTTCATTTTCACTTTCAGTTAGTGCTGTGTGGTTTTAAAATTTTGAATCAGGTTTTTGGTTATATTTTATACCACATTAGAACACTGTAGAAAAAGTATTATATAGTACTCAAATTTATGTACCACAATAACACCCCGATATATTATGTTTAACCCTTTCAGTGCTAAGTCCGATTTTTGTATCAACCCATATTTCCTTGATCATTTTTTTGGAGTCTGTGTTGCAGTGTAGGCCTACAGGTAACTAACTACCTTGACCTCGGCCAGTTCCTTATTTACGCAAAAATATGACTATTAAATTACACAACTTGTTTTCATATTTTTTAAACACAAACACCAGCGGTTTTGCATACTAGTACATGTAGTTATTTTCAATATTTTGGGTGTCCATTATTATACAATGTGACAAATTAACTAATTAACTAACTCACATGATACATATTGACTGTATCAGTGTATGCTTAGTAAAGTTAGTATGCTTAAAATATTCCTGCAAGCTACATGTACTTTTGGAAATTAGGTCATCTCATTGATCTCAGATCAGTGACCTGCGCAGACCCTAATATGAGGGTGACGACCCCCCTCCCCCTGGCATCCGGCTTAAAATAGACCCCGGCATCCGGAATACGCCATAACAGAGAGATGGCATCCGGAATACTATTTAATTAAATTTATTGAAAACAGACTCAGGAACGAAGTAAACGTTGGCACGAGGTATTGGCATTAGTCTCCGTATTGGCTAGTAATGATTTGATTTAGCAGCTTTACGGAAAGATTAAACTTTTTACTAAAGGTATGATCTACTATCACACATATATATATGCCCTGTCTAACTAACTCGCGGCCATATTGGATCCACCAGGTCCGGTTCTGTGGTTTTAGTGCTACAGGTCAAAGTTTTGGAGTAGCATTTCCATATACCATGTATGACATATATGGAAGTTATGAATATTCAAAAGCTCGATATATGATCATATATGGAAATGCTACTTCAGAACTTTGATTTGTAGCAATAAAACCACGGAACCGGGGCTGCATGGAGGAATCTCTTATATCACGGAACCGGAACTGGTGGAACTAATATGGCCGGGAGTTAATGACATGACAGGGCGTATTGGGTGGGGATGAAAGGCATAGACCATGTTCCAAATGACAGGAGTGGTAAAAATCTTCCATTTGGATACTCGGTATCTCTTGCTAGCCTCTTCAGTGCAAATATGAACCTGTAGTTCGAGACTCCGAGTGTCTTAACCCATTCGACAAGTGCATACCGGTATTCTTTTGTCAACACCGCCCTGATTGTACTTAGGATTGTCTACTTCGTTGAAGTTCAGTCCAAAACTGCGAGTTTCAGACATTTTAATGGTGTTATTAAATTGAAGTCGCATGCAGGCTTCTAAATACATTTTTTTTTAATTTAATAAAAGTTAATTACATATTGAATATACCGGTATGATATTTAAAATTACTGTCAAGCAGACATCAGATGGGCGCCAACTCTATCGGATAATATAACAAACCGATATCGCAGATCAGCATTGCGATTTATTTTAACAGTAGTCCTACCGTAGGTACTATATATTAATTATCACTATTTAGATATGTCAGAATTGATAACGAGACGTATAATTAGCTAAATTGTGGATAATATTGTGTCCGAGCAAATAACTATAAATTAGCGGACGTAATTTGGTTGTGTTTTTGCTGTTTTTGCTGTTAACGTCAAGAAAGATTATCAATGGAAGCATCCGGCATCCGATATATGTGCCCGACGGCATCCGGCGTACAGTGGTCTGGCATCCGGAATACGCCATAACAGACCCGGCATCCGAAAAGGGGGGTCGTCATCCTCTAATATGTATGATGAAGTTCTACCTTTGAATTAACACTTATGCATGTACATGTAATTAAATACAATGACTCTTGATGGCGAAACATTTGTGTTAGTTTATCACCGATAATTGCATCCCGAATCAAGATGTAAATATTTACAATTGAGCATAGTTCAGACGATGTTTTCTATGGAGTGAGTGGTATGGTCGAATTCTTTAAAAAATTGGCGATGTTTGCAGAATGCTACATTCCCCAGGTTGGCATAGCGCCTGAGTACTAACTTATCAATTTCATAAGTCCATAATATGTCTTTAAGTACATGTATATGGCCGCTGGCAGCCATCTTGCATTTTACTCTTTGCATGGCTAAATATTTTGGCACACCCTACAGACCACCTCCCTCATTCGATCATCACCAAACTTCATATGGATCTTCAGCAGTCATCTTGGATTTCAAATTGAGTCCATTGCCACACCCTGCAGCCCACATTTATTGGAATTTTTTTTTGAAAATTTACAGACATTTTTAGGATCACCTCTGGATGGGAGTCATCGAATTTGAAATTTTTTTTATGAAAAAACATGGCCACTGGCAGCCATCTTGTACATGTAATTTACTCTTTGCATGACTAAATTCTTTGGTACACCCTACAGGCACATCCCTCATCCGATCATCACCAAACTTCATACTGATCTTCAGGGTGACCTCTAGATGGGTGCCATCAATTTTCCCCAAATTTTTTTTGAAAACTTTGCCGACAGCAGCCATCTCAGTTTTCAAATTTGACGTACCCTGAAGCCCGCTTTTAATGTAGAAATTTGTTTGAAAATGTTTAGGATCACCTCTGGATGGGAGTTATCAAATTGTAACGATTTTCGATAAACTCTTGGTTGCCAGCAGCCTGACCGTTAGGAGAAACATATTTTTTCAGGCCCAATGATTCTCATGATGTGTTTTATCTTTTTCAGTCGGCCATCAAAGCAATAATTCTCATGATGTGTTTTTATCTTTTTCAGTCGGCCATCAAAGCAAAGTTGGTTGAGTTGGGGACATATGTCGGTGAGTGGAACCAATATATTTATAACTAAATTATTATAATGGATAAATTAAGCCTGGTCCTCTGTTATCTAGTGTTGAAACAACGGGTATTTCGTGTCGACTACTCGGCAGCCCTTGACTAGTTTCGTCAACTAATAGTCGACACATACTACCCCGCTGGACAAAACAAGTGTCCACTGCCACCACGGTGTACTTGCCGTTCGGCTGCGGTGTCACTTTGTGTAACCACGGTTGAGCACCGCGGCCCGAACGACAAGTACACCACGGCCGAACGGCAAGTACACCGCTGGTCGAACGGCAAGTACACTGTGGTCGAACGGCAAGTACACCGCGGTCGAACGGCAAGTACACTGCGTCCGAACGGCAAGTACACCGCGGCCGAACGGCATGTACACCGGGGTTAGATTTCTGGTTTGTATCGTCTTTTTTTCTCGAGTTTAAAACATGTTTTTTATTAGTAGAAATATACAAAGGTTAGTATTTTTAATTAAAGGAAATTTAAATCCGTACATAATATCGGCTTTACGGTCATTATGACGAATCACATTTATATTTAACCCCACTGTTTCAACGATCTAACGAAGATTTTAATGGAACTTTGTTGTCAAATATAAAAAAAAATTAAGTCATGCGTCGATCCCATGTATGCTATCACGTCAACATACACCTGTCAATCATCCAGGATTAGTTTGTGAGATTTTATTCTCTGCTTTAATTGGTTGGCTGTGGGAGGAGCTTACCGATATTTTGTTCTAATGTGGTATGCTTTGACACCATAACCGAGAATAAGTCAATAAAATTAGTCCCATGTTTTTCTATTATTTAAAAAAAAATATGGTCAAATGAGGTATTCCCAGGGAAAACCTCGCGTGCACAAACAACCACGCAGTCAATACGTCATGCATGCATGTGTCTATATATTGCTGGTATAATTTATATAGGAATCTGGACAGCTATGACATATATTGACAAGTATAGTATCTCAACAAACATGCTTACTGTAATTACTTCATTCAAGGGTGAAAGAGAAATAGAGTTTCGTAAATAAATAAACATTGGAATACACAGCGGCCCCGTGTACGCCAATGAAAAAAACGGAGAACCACGATACTTTTGTTTTCGCAACGGAAGTACATTCTCAGATATTCCCGTTTCGTTGAAGTGATGCGCTCTGGTGCCGTGTTTCCCTGAAAGCCGATTAATTTAGTACAATTCTAATCATCCCATGATTTCCCAAATCCGATCTATTGCAAATCCACATAAACGAACCACGTGGTCTCTTTTATTCAATAGATGTATAAACCATGCATGCATCATTAAATTTTTATTTTGTTATATATCCATTATAAAGTATTGTTTACGTATTTTGCCACAAAAAAGTGAGTGAAACCCTAAAATTGATTGGGAGGTTGATAATCGCCGTTAATTTTGCGCACATCTGTATATCACAAATGCCAGGTGCACGCGAATTATAATTACAATTACGTCAGCATTAATCAGAAATTGGGCGCGAGGACTGTAGCAATCGTCATTGGCTACATCGTAACTGTTTGAGTTAACATGATTGTGACATGTCACTTTCTCCTCGATATTCCCTTTCAAGTTTTATCAAAGGTCAACTGGCATGCTGCCGCGATCTTGTCTTTAAAGTAACTACGGTGTTGAATATTTAGGTGCATAAAATCTTCGCAGGCGAAAAATACCTTATCATGCACAAACGCTCTTTATTGTTCATTCTGAAGAAAATTCTGGCACAGATTTTTATACATTCAATGGACGGCAGTAAATTCCAAAAGGAGGTCCACATGGGTGGATGTAGTCAGTTTTTAATTCAAACCAAATAATAGTTAATAATTAATGTAAAAAAAATATATTTGAACAAGAGAAAACAACACATCACAATAACAAATATTTAAACATGGGCAAACAAACAGTTCAAAGTAGGATGCGACAACAAACCATAATCCTTATTTTATAATCAGTCTTAAATGACAGGATGGTGATTCAATTCTCTAATGATGAGGCTGCCACGTGTGCACGGCATTCCAATGCTTATTTCTCAAAAAGACACGTGCTGCCAAATCTAGATGGAGTCTGTTGTCGGCAACATCACACTTCCGTGTCGCCTAATAATTAACAGCGGGAGCCTTTTCTAATCAGGGTGGATTATGACACCTTGATTTTATGACAGTTTACTGGTGGGACGTAGCCCTCAAACATATAATAGATCGTCTGGCGGACGGTATTTAGACAATGGCCTCAATCAAGCCTCATTTATGGTGCCCTCTTTGTGTTTTTCAACATCATTCCAAGAACGGCAAGTACACCGTGGCCGAACGGCAAGTACACAGCGGCCGAACGGCAAGTACACCGCGGCCGAACGGCAACTTAACCGCGGCCGAATGGCAAGTACACCGCGGCCGAACGGCAAGTACACCGCGGCCGAATGGCAAGTACACCACGGCCGAACTGCAGTCAGCCGGTGGAGCCGCGGTGTAGTTGCAGTTCGGCCGCGGTGACAACGCAAACCGCACCGCGGTTAAGTGGACACTTGTTTTGTCCAGCGGGGTACATGTATAGAATTATTAAAATCCCACACACCATTATCAAAGTATTTTCTTAGTCACCGAGGATCTGCCCATTTCAATGTGTTGGATATGCAATTTTTCACAGCGTGGTCATGTCGGAATTGGTTTGATCTTGTAACGGTCACCGTGACAATCACAACATTTCTATTGCAACGTCAGACAGAATGTCGTAGGTTAAAGGTGCTGCACTTTGAATATGTGAATGTGTACAAAAACTCTGCTGATGCGACTGCCGAACAATGATTGTTCCAATGAGACATCAAAAGTATCCCACTTTTCCTGCGAATAACAGGTCCCTATCCCTCGCGTGATGACTGAATACCTAGATCAGCAACATGTTTTTATAATACTGTAACCGCAACCAGGTGGTCGTATTTGGGGTCCATCTGTGTTTTATACACACGGGCGACAATAAATATGGAAGTAAACATGTACTGCATGCATCAATGATTGCCACCAAAGAAACTTTATCTATACATTTCTGGGAAATTTGTTGACTAGGAGATTGTTAACCGATTATCGCTGAAATTCTAGTCGACTAATCGTATCAACACGACAGTTATCACATGAGGACATAACATGCATCTTAATAAAAAATCTGTTATCGAATGAATTGCGACCAGGGCAAGGATACAGTAATGCTCTAATTAATCGACTTCTTAACCACAGTAGAATTATGGGTAACTTTAATTGACTCATTTGACTGGATACAGGGTGAGGTAGACTTTAAGATTTGAAAGTAAGATATTACTGTTGAGAAATTGACTCAGAGCATTGAAATATCAAAACTTTCCCAGGGGATGCCCTTCAAAACATCTCTAACATGAACGAGTGATACACCATACCCCCTCCCATATGGAACGAGTGATACACCATACCCCCTCCCATATGGAACGAGTGACACACCATACCCCCTCCCATGGAGTGAGTGACACACCATACCCCCTCCCAACCAACTTGTGGCATAATCAGGATTTGATATTGATTCATGTACTCTCAAACTTCTGAATCAGCTTTGATTCTCGCAAAAATGGATGGGTTTTAACCCTTTCAGTGCCAGGGGCCGATCTCATCGGCCCTAATTTACGGTCTGTAAAATCGGCCCTAAAAAATAAAAAAAAATAAAAAAAAATGTCTGTTAAAGAATATAAGAAAAAATTATTAAAATTGTAAAAAATTGTAAAAAATAATGAAAAATTGTTAGGCCAATGCATTCTCTTATATATGCGAGGTGACCTATGGTCGACTCGCATATATAAGAGAATGCATTGGCACAGGGTATATGGGTTGATACAAAAATCGGACCTGGCACTGAAAGGGTTAAGGCCTGAAATCTCTTCGATAAAAGAATTTTAAAGGTTTGAGATTATGATGCAAATTGTGTTCTATATTTATTTCATGCCCTGTCTCATGAAAAACCAATAATTTAGGGGGCCACGCTGTACTCTCGGATGCCTAATAATAGTGTCAGCATGATTATTAATTTTGGAGAAAATTCCCAATGATCCTGAATGATCACTATTATTTGGCATTGAGACATACCGTATATGTAGAGTGAAATTGCCATAACTATTATTAATTTCAGCCTAAATCCCCACCCATCACAATTATTAGGCATATGAGAATAAGCTGATTGATGACTCAATGTATGTTATATCTCTTGGTGACATCAACACAAATTAGTTCTGGCTTTTATTCAACGTGTGGTATAAAACAATATGTGTTTGAGCAATGGCTGTGATTCCATTGAATACATGGGTCTCATCCCAACATATGTGGAATAAAGTGGGATGTACAACCACAAAGTGAGTATTAACAGAAAAGTTCTATATCTTACTTGTATTTAAAAATCGCGCAGTAATTTTTTTCGCTCAGTTTTGAATTCGCACACTTTAAATTCGTACACCTAGCTACGCGAATACAAAACTGACAGAAATATTTTCGTAATGCTGTGGTTAAGGAGTCGATTATTTAGGGCATTACTGTACATGTGTAAGTTTTTGTCAGCCTTACACACAAGTCACACTAGCTATTCTAATATGCCTTCCATGCTGATCTTCTAATTTGAATTTCAGATGATGAGCTGCCAGATTACATAATGGTGATGATAGCTAACAAAAAGACTCAAGAACAGATGCATGATGACCTCAACTTATTCTTAAGCACGAACACAGATAAATTTATCGAGTGGTATGTACATGTACAATGAGCATTCTACTCACTCGAAACCACTCGATTACTAATGGTTTTCCATACAATAATTTTCTGTCATTTGCAGAATGAGGTCTACAGATGGTGAATGTAGTGACGCTGTCCCGCACAGCGGGCTAGCATCACCAAATTTACCCTCTGGGGACCTCATTCTGCTTAGGCCTCATCTTCTGGGAAGTATCTACAGTCTTAAATATTAACATTGTTTTTAGTTACTCTTCAGTTTCTATATTCCCTAATTTGTAGAAGATAAAATGAATAATCAAGGTGACTATTGAGTGAACATCACCAACTTCAACTGGGGAACTTCAATCTGATCCTAGGTTTCCCATAGCAGTTGAATTTGGTGATGCTAGCCCGATGTGCAGAAAAGTGTCACTGAATTCACCCTCTGGAGACCTCATTCTGCGGATGTTAGACACACTATATCACAGATTTTTTAGGAAATACTCGATAAACATCAATGTAGAACAATTTACTTAACCTTCACTAATATGTGCCTTTAAATCTAAATAATACTAATTTAGATAAATTTTCGGACGGAAACTTCTTTCTCAAATTAGCAGTCTCCACTTTCAAGTTTAGGTTTTAGGCAGTCTAGTAATAACTAGACCAAGGTTTCCTTACAGTCAACTCTCAGTCTAGAGACACCGGTACCAAATTTCATTCCCGCAATGAACGGGGAATTCCCATCTGGCGATAGCTCATTAATATTCATGTTTCCAAATATAGCAACTGAATGTTTACTTTTCAAATCGGCAACAATCATTGGAGTTATTTGATGCGGCAAATTTGTTCCGTAACCGGTAGGGAGAATGGCTAACACAGCTTTTCTGGTTATCAACAAACTCCTCAGAATAAACTCCTGTTCTTGTTTCAGCGAATCAATACAAAGTTTCTTTAAAACGTTCTTAATTGCAATTTCGAGAATTTCTATTGCACTAAAGTCTTCCATTGTTTTAGCATAGCCTCGCTTTCATCTAGAATTTCCGCTTCGGTAATACTTATTTTGAGAACTATTGGGCGGGGCTTGTATGAATAATTACTATTGAGTGAAGAATTTGAATAGGTAATGGCTTTGCAGGCAGTTCTTGATTGGTCGAGCAACGCATTGCCTGGTGCGTATTGGTTGGATTTCTCCCGTTTGAAATAATTTATGCCATCAATGTCCCAAGACCTAAGTTGAAAGTAATGAAAATTAGGTCTGGTTTTAATAAGACTGGGTTTTAGGTAAAATGTGCTCAGGTGAAAAATGTTTACATTATCAAATTTTTTTTTTTTCTACAGAGGAATGTTTTGTCAATACTATCAATAAGTCTTCATTATTTATGAACTAAGTATGGTAAAATGAAATATTTTAATCTTCATTTCTTTAACCCTTCCAGTGCCAACTTCCAAGTCCGAGTTTTGTATCAACCCATATACCCTGTGCCAATGCATTCTCTTATATATGCGAGTCGACCATAGGTCGCCTCGCATATATAAGAGAATGCATTGGCCTAACAATTTTTCTTCATTTGTTATTATTTTTTAAACTTTTAATAATTTTTTCTTATATTCTTTAACTCTTTCAGTGCCAGACTTATTTTGTAGGTTTAGTGCCAGGGAATCTTACGTTTTTCATGGGCATCAAAATTATTACTATGAATACTTGGTAATAGTTTTGAGTTATAACATGCCCCTAAGGTTTCATCCAGTTTTTAAATTCGCTATACCATGCTTAAGCTTACCCAAAAAAAAAAAAAAATTTATGGCCGATTTTATAGACCGTAAATTAGGGCCCATGAGATCGGCCCTTGGCACTGAAAGGGTTAAGCAGTTACTTTTCAGTAAATAATTTTGTGTTCCCATTTTTCAAGGCACGTTATAGATCCTACTTACTGCCAGGGTTCATGCTGACATAGGCCAAATTGTTTTTCAAAAATGGTAAAACAAAATGTCATTTGGCCAAAAGTTTTTTTAACTTCAAAATCAGAAATCTAGTTTAAAAAAAAACAAATTGATTTTGTAACTGGAACAACATGAGAATAACATTTATAGTATGATAATCTGCTAATTGATTAGATGATACAGCTTAACAAAAGGTGCTCATGGCAGTGCACTATATCAAACAATGTAATAATTCAGTAATGAGGACTAACACTAATGAATCCTTTCTCTGTTATAAGGCTGAATGGTGAGTAGTGGTATATTGTCAAGTAACAATAGTGGGATTAAAGAAACTGGACTCGGTATTTGAAGATATTGACATAATTATATAGAATGTTAGATGTTAAATAAAAAATAAATATTCCTTTATTGTGGACCAGAAAATGATGATTTAATTTGGCCAACGAGTTTTTTGGTAAAAAAAAAATCAAAATTGGCCAAAAGATTTTTCGGTCCAGCATGAACACTGCTTCCTGCTCTATTATTTAAGTATCTATAGTCTTTAACCCTTCCATGACTGGAGCTTTCTAAATTTTGCGAAAACCCTGTGTCTGTGCTCCCTATTGGAGACTTGCATATATAAGAGAATACCTGGCACATGATCTTTAATGCTGCACCAGCGCAACTCCCACCGAGAACGGGTTAAACTAAATCCCTTTTCTTGTTTTTTTCAGGTTGATTAATTTGTTAACAAAACTACAGAATATTACAGCAGGTAAGCCACTGTACAGTGTATATAATCAAAGTAATATTGAAGGGACTAAAGGCCATCGATGTGGGATTAACCTTGTTCTTATTTTCATTATTATTCACTTTCAGTTAATGAGATATCATATGTCAAAACCAGTTTTATGTAAACATGACTGTTACAGTGGAATTACCAATACAAGTAAAATTAGTCCAATAAGATACAAATGTTTAATAAAAACTTGACAATAAACATTGGAAAAGGTCAAAGCATTGAAAAATATTCTGAAAATTCATTTTGTTTTCCATGATAATATTTTTAGTCAGGGTTTCCGCCAGGGGGGAATAAATGAGTCCATATTGGGGAAACACATAACGCAACAGGGCAACCATGGTTCGTCCCGCCGGGAGAAAATATTAGTGTTTGTCACTGGAAAGTTGTCATTTCCTTGCAACTGAGATACTCATGAAGCAACCCAAAGCTATGTATATTACGCAAGTTGATCATTTCTGTGTGTGCAGTAATTCTGTTCATGGTACCCAGAACATTAATCATGAAATTACCTACTTGAGACCACAGGCTGATTGAAGACTAAATAAATGAACAAGCTGAAAACGAGTTACAGTGCATGTTTACAAATTTATAACATTCCGACGGGTATAATTAAATACTAAAAAGCATCTATTCTGAGAATTTCAACAGGTAGCTTCCGTAAAAATGAAATATAACATATATAACATCATTATTTGACTGCACACCAAACATAATGTTGTAGTTTTGGTGCTTAATTTGAATTCAAAGGGTTGCGCTGTACCGGTAACATACTGTGCTCACTTGACACCCTTTTTCGCCAGTATTCTGTTTAACCCCCGATCTGCCATTGCAACGCGATTTTTTTTTACACAGATTGCTATTGACTTTAGGTGCATGTATGTCTCAAACAGATCATCGATGAAGGGAATGAGGCCGTTCCATGGACGCTGAGTCGTATTAATGGAAACCCTGCTTAAATATTTAGTTTTCGATTTACTCTAAACTTGGTATGTGGTTTAATCACAAGAAAATGCAGGTCAAGTTCGAATACCAGGTTGGTCTGACAAATTATTACCTCAGTTATAGCCCTTGTTGGAATTGGAATAACACAAACTGGTTTTTAAAATAGTTTGTCCAGACGTCCATTCATCTAGTCGTCCGTCAGATGTCTGTTCGATTCATAACTTGAACAGTAGTGCTTGGATCTCAATGAAATTTGTTACGGATCTTCACTACTATGAGGACATTCAATATAGAGTTCCATCATTTTGTTTGGATTCTCCATTCTAGAGTTATTCATTTTTTTTTATCTGGAAATGTTTTATTTTTGGTGTGTCCGATGTCTGTTCATGTCATAGCTTGAACAGTTGTGTTTGGATCTCAATGAAATTTGGTATTGATGTTCACTACTATGAGGACGTTCAATAGAGGATTCGTTTTGTTTGGATTTTCCATTCTAGAGTTTAACATCTTTGTTTTTATCTGGAAATGTTGGCTTTTTGGTCCATCCAATGTCTATTCAGGCCATAATTGAACAGTAATGCTCGGATCACAATGAAATTTGGTATGGATGTTGATTTAAACAATATTTATTAGCCCCAATATTACATTTATGATGAACAACATTTAGATGATGGAAACATGAGTAGAATAGAAAAGGGGAAGAGGATTTAGCAGCAAGCAGATATGTGCTTTGGTTGAGCTATCTCCTCAGACAAGTAGAAAAATTGTAGAAATCAAGAAAGATCGAGCGAATGGCAAGTGGTCGAGTTAGAGAAACAATAGGTTTAAGAAGTGATGGTATATTAATATTATGATGTACAGACGAGTTTACAATAAGTGTTGAAATGATAAATAAGCTTATGTGGATAATAATGAGAGGGGTGTATTCACAAGGAATACGAGACAGAGATAGGTGAAGCGATAGAAATAAAGAGCTTGTATGTGAAAGAAAAGTCGGTACCACTGTTATGAATATTTTTAGACTAACTTGTGGAAAGAATTATTTTGAAAATGAATTGTTTTGAAAATAAATGTGGAAACTAAATATGGAAACTAAATATGAAAACTAAATATGTAAACTCCATGGGTTATCGTTGCTATGCCGTTGAATTGTTAGTGTATTGTTTGAAACGACCGCTTTTTTGAATGAAGTATTGCGTAGCTCTGAATATTTCATTATTTATTTCAGATGATAGCAATGGTATGCCTTTGAGTAAGATCTTGGTAGTTAAGAAAGTCGGGTCAATATTTGAGAATGAGTCAGACCTGAGTTGAGTATATCTTTGACAGAATAATAGAAAGTGTTCAGCGCTTTCTACATCCCCGCATACACATTTGTCACAATCGCGTAAATGGTTTTCACGAAGGTCACGATTTAGATTACTACACTTGAGTCTTAAACGGGCATGCAATATTTGGGTTTCGCGATTTAAACAATAATCAAAATGTTGGACTTTCAATGAATTTCTCCGTTTTTCTATATCTAGTCGTGACTTGAATATCTCTAAAGACTTTGCGCTTTTAGTTTCGGGTGTTAACTCATTCCACAGGCGACTAGCAGATGGAAGGAAGGTGTTCATATATGCCGAGTTGTCAGCTTGCGGAGGTCTTAAGTCGTTTCTCCTAAAATTATATCTCTGGGAACCCGGGGTATCGGTGTTGATCATGTTGTATAAATAGGATGGTGATGATCTAACAAACATTTTATAAAACTGATGTAGTTTAAATTTTTTTCTCCTTTCTGCTAATGTTTCCCACCCAAGTTCAGATAGAAGGTCGCTATTGTTAGTGCTACGCGTGGCTCCTGAAACAATCCTTGCTGCTTCAAATTGAATTTTTTCAAGTTGTGTGCTCAATTCACATGTACAATTGTCCCATACTGGTGCAGCATATTCTATGATTGGACGAATGTAAGAAAAATATTTTTTTTGAAGGGTTTTTCTATTCAGCGAAAATCTATGCATTCGCATTATATTAATTTTCTTCCAAGCTCTATCAGTAATATCATCTATGTGGTCACCCCATTTCGCTTGATTGTCAAATGTTAATCCTAAGTGCTTATGCGAGCTAACTTCTGTGATAATAGAATTGGACATCTGAAGTGGTGGGTGGGCTATGGGTGTTCGCTTTCTGGAGATGAGAAGAGATTCAGTTTTTTGAGGATTAAAAGTAACAAGCCACTGATGTGCCCAATTAGCTAGTCTCGCGATATCCATATTCATCAGATCTGCTGCTCTGTCTGGATCTTCTATAGTAAGAAACATGGATGTATCGTCAGCAAAAAGTCGAATGTGACAAGTAACATTTTCAGAGATATCGTTTATATAAACTATAAATAGTAAAGGTCCAAGTATAGATCCTTGGGGAACACCTGCTTGTACGGGTTTCCAATCTGAGTTTTCATTGTCAATTATTACTCGTTGTTGGCGTTGACTTAGATAACTCTCGATCAAGTGAAGTAATTTACCAGTGATACCAATACGTTCAAGTTTGTACAATAAACCTGTGTGCCATACTTTATCAAACGCTTTGCTAACGTCACAGAAGACAGATCTTATTTCTTTACCTTGGTCCAATGAGTCTGCAATGTAATCGTAGATATCGGTGAGTTGAAAGACAGTGGAATCACCACGGACAAATCCTGACTGTAAATTTGATACTAGTCCATTAAGTGTTAAAAAGTCCCAAATTTTTTTATATATACATTTCTCAAACACCTTTGATATACAGCTGAGCAGTGATACAGGCCTATAGTTAGACATTTTACTCCTGTCTTCTTTTTTATGAATTGGCACAACATTTGACCGTTTCCATTCTAGAGGGTAATAGGATTCGTTGATATAGCGGATAGCGGTTGAATATATTAGTGAGGGGATAACATAATGAGTCAGCACACTGTTTTAATACTTTGGGATGTACTTGGTCTGGCCCTGAAGCTTTCGCCGGGTTGACCGATTTGAGGGCCTCTCGCAGATCATCAGCGGTTAATTTTATTTCAGAAAGAGTTTGTCTCCATGTGTCAAAAGATCTGGGGGGAAGAGTAGCACCATCATCATTTACAGATGTTATGCTACAGAAATAGTCATTAAAGCAGGTTGCTTTGTCATGGGGAGATACGTATATATTTGTTCCATCAGTTATCGGCGGGATACTTTGTGCCCTCGGGGAAAACAATAATCTTTGAAGTGTTTTCCACCACGTCGAAGCGTCACATGCGTTATCATTTAGTTTCTTTTCTAATTTGGAATTATGTTCTCTTTTTGATTTCCTGATCACTGATATGACCTCATTTCGCTTTGTCCTATAGTCCGCCCAGTCGAGAGGAGAGTCAATTCGTTTTGCTTTATTATGAAGCCTTCTGCGCTCACGAATTAATTTGCGGATGTTGCATGTCAACCACGGGGGACACCCTTTACGAATAGTTGCACTCTTGTGTGGTATGAAAGAAGTTGCCGTCGAGATAATTTTGGTAGTTACAGCTTCAGCTAAATAGTCTGTGCTCAAAGAGTCGAGTTCACCAGAGCGGTTCCAATCGTAAAATGCATTATTCATCGATTCAAAATCAGCCATGTTGTAATTCCACACAATACGTCTGAGAGAGTTTTTCTGTCTAGTGTGTGAATAATTAAGGTCGATTCTAACCGGACAATGGTATCGTTTCATGTCCGAATAAAATGGATCTAATACCTTCCAAGATATGATAGATTTTGGGTTACTTACTAGGTAAAGGTCTAGTGTTGTTTTCGAACTCTCAGAGAAATGGGTAGGTGATTTTATGATCTGTTTTACGCCACACGCGCTACAAATATCATTAATATGTCCATGGAAATTCGGTTTCTGATCTTCGTTAAAATCTCCTGCTATTATCATCTCTAAACCACTATCTCGTGCGACACCAATCGATTTTTCAATATCGTCCCAGTCAGAAGTAAGAGAATTCGGTGGTCGATAAAAGCAACCTACTAGAATATGATGAGGCTTTATGAGCTCAACCCATACAGATTCCAGGTTGGGGGTAGATAAGTCATCACGAAATTTGAATGCAATGGTATCTCTAACATAAATAGCCACCCCACCCCTACCCTGTCTGTTCTATCATTTCTCATAACGTCGTTAAAACCTTCAACAAATATATCCGTGTTATCAACAGATGGACTAAGCCAAGTTTCTGTGAACATGCACACATCAAAATCGTTCATTTCAACCGATATCGTATCTAGTTTGTTCCTTATACTTTGTGGGTTTAACAAAAGGAAAGCCATGCCGTCGTCACGTGGACCTGGATTACGTTCGTCACATCCAATTAATAATAGAATGAGTATAGATACAACATGCCCACACTAGGCGACATGCCACAAAGAGGTATGGAGCAGAAGATAGTCCATCTCTTGTTGTTTATTAGTCGAGTTTTTTTTTCCAAAACTCGACTTATAGTTTGATGAGGAACGGTGGGCGGGCGGGCGTGTGTGAGTACATATCCATGCACGTAAGCTGCAGACAAAAAAATCGGGTTTGTCCGCAGCTCGTTAGCGCGATAACTTCAACAAACGTTATCCGATTTGATTGAAATTTGGTGTATAGGTGTCTCCCAAGAATATCTCGGAAGAGTTCGAAAACGGGCCTGGTCCGATAAAATTTGATAGAGTTATGGCCCTTAATTAGTCATTTTTCACGAATTTTCAGCTCGTTAGCGCGATAACTTCAACAAACGTTATCCGATTTGATTGAAATTTGGTATATAGGTGTCTTCCAAGAATATCTCGGATGAGTTCGAAAACCGGCCTGGTCCGATAAAATTTGATAGAGTTATGGCCCTTAAATAATCATTTTTCACGAATGTTCAGCTCGTTAGCGCGATAACTTCAACAAACGTTATCCGATTTGATTGAAATTTGGTATATAGGTGTCTCCCAAGAATATCTCGGTCGAGTTCGAAAACCGGCCAGGTCCGATAAAATTTGATAGAGTTATGGCCCTTAATTAGTCATTTTTTCACCAATTTTCAGCTCGTTAGCGCGATAATTTAACAAACATCATCCTATTTGATTGAAATTTTGATATATAGGTGTCTCCCAGGAATACCTCGGACGAGTTAGAAAACCGGCCCGGTCCGATAAAATTTGATAGAGTTATGGTCCTTAAGTAGTCATTTTGTACGAATTTTTAGCTCGTTAGCGCGATAACTTCAACAAACATCATCCGATTCAACTAAAATTTGGTATATAAGTGTCTTCCAATAATATCCTGGACGAGTTCGAAAACCAGCCTGGCCCAATAAAATTTGATAGAGTTATGGCCCTTAATTAGTCATTTTTTTTGGGAATTTTTAGCTCGTTAGCGCGATAACTTCAACAAACGGCCTCCGATTTGTTTAAAATTTGGAATAGACATACTTGCCAAGAATATTTCGGACGAGTTCGAAAACCAGCCTGGCCCGATAAAATTTGATGGAGTTATGGCCCTTAATTAGTCATTTTTTGTGAATTTTTAGCTCGTTAGCGCGATAACTTCAACAAACGGTTATTATTAGTCATTTTTCGATTTTACCTATTAATTAGTCTACCCTTAATTAGTCATTTTTCGATTTTACCTATTAATTAGTCTACCGATACTGATGCACACCAATTGGCGGTAGCCACCGGCGGTAAGCCACCGAAAACGAGACACAGCATCTCAGATGCCACCTCTTGTGTCAATCATCATAAGTATTGGAGTATTGAGTCATGCTCTGTTTGTACATTTGTTGGGGATTTGTGTCAAAGTGTCCTTTCATTTGCTTTAACCCTTAAATTACTGGAGCTTCCTGAAATTTTGCAAAATCCAGTGCCAATGTATTCGCTTATAATGCGAGTCTCCCATAGGGAGCCTCGCATATATAAGAGAATACATTGGCCTAACAATCTTTACCTTGACCTTGTAAGCCAATGTATTCTCTTACATATGCGAGGCTCCCGATGGGAGACTTGCATATATTTGAGAATGCACTGGCACAGGGTCTTTAATTCTGCACCAGCACAGCTCCCGTCATGAAAGGGTTAAAGCCACATAGGGGTTTGTGCACCAAAACACACCTAATAATATTCACTTATGAATTGTTCTGGTATCGTAATAGGTCAATACATACATGTACTTGGAACTACCTATTTACGAGCATTATTATGTCTCAGAAAAATCTATTGAAGTGATAAATCATACAACTTTGAACATGATCCCAATAAAATATTAGCTATGTGTATTTATCCGAATTCTGGAATCGGAAGCAGAATGTCCGGAATAGGTATATTGCGTTATTTTAACTCAAAACTATTTAAAAGCTCCACACACTGATTTCTCTTCATGTTAAAGTGATGTGAAACACTCCGGTAGGGTGATCAAACAGAACTGGAGAATAATCTTGTTCAAAGTAGTAATTTTTACAAATTTATATCCCAATTGACAACACACACCGTCATTCTTATATATTAATTAATTGCAGTGACTCTCGATGGTGAAATCGTTTTCGTTAGTTTATCGCAGATAGATGCTTCCCGAATCGAGTAGTAAATATTTACAATTGAGCATAGTTCAGACGATGTTTTCTATGGAGTGGTACGGTCGTTTAGCTTCAGATTTTCGGTGATGTTAGTAGAATGTTACATTCCTCCAGTTGGCATAGCGCCCGAATACTAACTTATCAGTTTTACGCACCCGAACACGTCCATAATATGTCTTTAATCATCCTTATTATGTTATGTAGTACCATAAACGTTTCAGAGCGTCAACAGCTCTAAATTGTCTTCCCATGGTCTACAGTTGCAATTTATGTGCAACGGCTGACAAAAATTTAACTGCCGCTTAAATGAAACGATCTCGAAAAAATATTATTGAAAAATACAAGTAAAAAACACAAATTTTCAGCACTATATCAACAAATTTGGTCGGAAATCTTCCGTATAGGTGTGTTTGGAGATTCCTCTAATCAAATTATGTTTTCTTAACTTTGAGATTCGAACAAGCCTTGTCCATTTAATTTTCAAAGTTATGTCCCAATTTTCATTACAGATGATTCACCTACACCAGAAGCAGCTCTCTTACAGGAGGAGCAAACTATTAACAAGGAGGAGTCTCAGGAGACCACTCCTACTGTGGACGATGCCTCAATCACGTCGGATCATAAATCTGGATCAAACAAGGAGGAGAGCACAACTACTGTGGACGACACCCCAAAGATACCGGCTCATAAATCTGGATCAAAGACAAAGCAGGAACACAAAAACAAAGTCAAGTCGAAATCAAAGAAGAAATCAAAGCATAAAAGTCCCCCTGCCCCTCAGACGGAAGCTGCTGCAGAAACGGTGGTTACTAAGGATGAAGACGAGCTCATGTTACGAGCTGACGCAGGTAAGGAATAAGTAGATGGTCGTGGCTCCGTTTAGTTATAGTGATTTCAGTGTACAGATTAACCATGGTAATCTATCGCTTTTGTCACAGTCTGGTTGTCAAAATAGTTTGATAAATACATAACATACTTATAAATGTACGCACTTAATAAGTCTATGGGGTGGGTGAGGGAGTAAACTTAATATGTCTATGGGGTGGGTGAGGGTGTAAACTTAATATGTCTATGGGGTGGGTGAGGGTGTACACTTAATATGTCTATGGGGTGGGTGAGGGTGTAAACTTATAAATGTATGCACTTAATATTTCTATGGGGTCGGTGAGGGTGTAAACTTTAATATGTCTATGGGGTGGGTGAGGGTGTAAACTTATTGAAGTCGTATAATTTTTCACCCGAGATGGAAAAAAAAGGTTGTATTTTTGTTTTGCATCTTTGTTTGTGTTAACACTTTCCTACAATGACAAAGAGGATCGATCTATCACTTATGTGCTGAAAATTGAAAATCAGACTATAGATTCGTGTAACTTTCAGAGTCTCAGACAATTGTTTTTCTGAATCAATCATATTTTTAACAATCACAATATTCGAACAAATTTGACAAATGGTAGTGCGATCCCTGACTGACAAACTATTTTTTTTTCTGTAGATGAATTCAATGATGAAGTTGATAAAAGCGAGGAATCTGAATTGAGACAAACAAAGAAAGGCTCATCCAAAGTTAAGAAATTAAGTCTGCCAAAACCTGAAGAAACTGTTAAAGCACATCCGGTCTTGAAACCTAGAGCAGTGCAACTGAAAAAGAGCATACAAAAACCAGCCCAACCACCACCAAAATCAGCCCAACCTGCACCAAAACCACCTCAACCTCCACCGGCATTGCCTCAGGCATCATCATTCCCAGCAGTTAGTGAGAAAGTTGATGTTTCAGGTAATGAATCAGTGGCCTCGGAAAAATCAGATGTTTCTCAGCAAGGTGAAGAAATCGTAGAGGAATGTGAAGAATCTGCAGACGACGACTCAGATACTGATGATAAATCGTTAGAATATGAGGTTGAAGAGGTCGATAAACACAATTCAACTGAAGAAGAAAACGACGAAGAAGAAGAAGAACATGTCTCCAGAAAAGTTGTGAAGAGCGTGGACGATTCCAGAATAGTCATGAGGGAGAAATCTGTGCCGGAAAGTAAAAACACTAAAGAGTCTGGAATATCTACAGATGAGAAAAAGAAGACAATCATTGATATAGAAAAGACAGAAAGCGTGAAGGATTCCGCGAAGGTTACAAAAAAGAGGAAGGCACATGAGGAGGACTTTATTGATGATGTAACTGCTCTCCAGGTCGTAAAAACTAAATATAACTATGATGAAATCCCACCGGCCGTTTCAAAAAAACTCAAGAGTTCGGCAAAGGTTGACGATTCTTTGGAAAGAAAATTCATCGAGATGAGGAAAAGGGAGGGAACTCCTACTTATGAAGATCTTGATCCTGGGAAGTCTTATTCAATGAAAAAACTGAGGGATACTACATCAAATACATATGAGGACCTTGATCGAGGAAAGTTTTATTTGGTGAATAAAATGAGGAGTGAAGAGTTAGATTCAGGGGGGTCTGTTCAGAGAATAAATACGAGAGTGGTTAAAAAGGTTCCCGTTGACGACGTGATGATTTTGGGAGGTGGGACGCGCCGCTTTGCTACTCTCAAGGCGGGTAAACCTCAAATAGCCAAATATCAGGTACAGAAAACTGTGTCAAGGCTAGATAATACCAGGAAGGATGTGTATACAAGGGTGAGTTTATTCTCCCATAATGCACTATTATATTGCCCTAATTAATTGACCCAGTAAGTTTGTTTACCCAAATATATGTATAAATGACTAGGCCGTTTCCACTTCTGGGTCATTCGAGCCGCATTCTGATTGTTAACTGTGACTGCATGTGAGTTAACTATACTAAATACTCATTGATGAGTAGTTCCCTTTGGAAATGTTCAGATAAACAAACGTATGTAGAACTTACTATCTGAACATTTCCAACCAATGAAAATGAAGTCTTCTGTATTATCTTTTTGTCTGGCTGACGTCTGCTCATATGAACTTAACATCCATTCAAATGAATAATAGAACATTCCAATGTATACTGTTGTAACTGAATGGAAGAATCCATTTAGTATAGAAAGGGTTCAGGTGAGACTTTGTTCATTTCTAACAACCCCATTTTTTTATCGGATTAATATAGAAGATTTCAGCTGGCCATCTTCGTTAACCCTTTACCCAACAAACCGGCCAAAACCGGCCAAATAAAGCTTCAACAGCCTAAATTATCTTCGGTCTGTCTCAATAAAACCATACAAATATGGATATCATTGGAACCGGCTCCTTGACCACATTGTGATAGTTACAGTTATGCCCTGTGCCAATGCATTCTCTTATATATGCGAGTCGACCATAGGTCGCCTCGCATATATAAGAGAATGCATTGGCCTAAAAAAAATCTTTTTTTACCATTTTTTCTTACATTCTTTAACAATTTTATAATTTTTAATGTGTTAAGCCAATGCATTCTCTTATATATGCGAGGCGACCTATGGTCGACTCGCATATATAAGAGAATGCATTGGCACAGGGCCCTTCTGTTGGGTAAAGGGTTAAGTATACTTCTAAATAATTACATCTTATGTTGTACACCTAAAATTCATAAATTCAATCACATACACGACCGGTTTATTATGTTATTGGTTCATCCGTCCGTCTTTTATTTCATTCCTGGATGATACCTTTTGTAAGACTGAACCGAATGAAATGAAATTTGGTATGTGGATTTACAAGCACAAAATACAGTTCAGGTTCGAATCTGGGTTTCGTCCGCCAATATTCATCAGAGTTACGGCCATTTTTGTTGTAATTTGTACTTATTTTCATTTCCGGATGATAAATTTAGTAAATCTAAACTGAATACAGGTCAAGTTTGAATTTGGGTTCCGCCCGCCAATTGTTGCCGGAGTTATGGTCCTTGTTGACTTACAATTTACCTTAGTTTTAGTCACATGAAAATACAGGATTCGGTTTGCCCATTTTGCCGGAGTTATGGTCCTTGTCGACTTAGAGTTTGCCGATTATTTTGGTTTCCGGGTGATAACTTTAGTTTTAGTTATCAGATTGTTTTCAAATTTGGTGTATGGATTACTCATATGAAAATGCAGGTCAAGTTTGATTTTGGGTTCTGCCTATTTTAACCGGAGTTATGGTCCTTGTTGACTTATAATGTGATATTATTTTGGTTTCCGGTTGATAGCTTTAATAATAGTTATCTGTTTGTTTTAAAATTTGGCACATGGATTACGCATTATGGCCCTTTGTTGAAATTACCACGGGCATATTTTGCCACGTCCTAGCGATGCTCTTGTTATTTTCATGTGTACAATATGTCATTATTTAAGAAATAACTCATGTTTCATTAAGCCTTTCTATACTAGAGCATCATTTATGAGTAGTTATCCCATAGGAAATGTTCAGATAATAAGTGTAACCCTTTCTATACAAAAGCATCATTGATGAGTAGTTATCCCATAGGAAATGTTCAGATAACAAGTTTAACCCTTTCTATACTAAAGCATCATTCATTAGTAGTTGTTCCATAAGAAATGTTCAGATAATAAGTTTAACCCTTTCTATACTAAAGCATCATTCATTAATGAGTAGTTATCCCACAGGAAATGTTCAGATAATAAGTTTAATCCTTTCTGTTCTAAAGCATCATTGATGAGTAGTTATCCCATAGGAAATATTTAGATAACAAATTTAACCATTTCTATACTAAAGCATCATTCATTAGTAGTTGTTCCATAGGAAATGTTCAAATAATAAGTTTAACCATTTCTATACTAAAGCATCATTCATTAATGAGTAGTTATCCCACAGGAAATGTTCAGATAATAAGTTTAACCCTTTCTATTCTAAAGCATCATTGATGAGTAGTTATCCCATAGGAAATGTTCAGATAATAAGTTTAACCCTTTCGATTCTAAAGTGTCATTGATGAGTAGTTATCCCATGGGAAATGTTCAGATAATAAGTTTAACCCTTTCTATACCGTACTATTATATAAAGCATAATTGATGAGTAGTTATCCCATAGGACCAGGTCGTTTGTTGAACTTATTATCTAAACATTTCCCTCAATAAATAGGGTTCCTTCTTCACTTTCATTTATCTGTTGTCTGCTTTTATCACCTTAACATCCCTCCAAATGAATAATAGACCATTCCGATGTACATTTATAACTGAATGGGAGAATCCTTTTAGTATAGAAAGGGTTAAGGTTATGTAAAGGATAATCACTGGGGCAGGTGTCTGAGGTCAAATAATCGCACAAGGTCGTGAAGCGGCCACACAAGCCTTGAAATAGTGTGTTTGTCATTTGCAGAATGAAGTCTGTGAATTTAGTGATGCTATTCCGTACGTTGATTGTCGTTATCACAACAAGCATTTAGTGTTCAAAAGGTTAATTATCCAATATATTTTATTTTTACCAGCTTGGAAACTTGACTGATAAGAAGAGGGGCCCTACGTCTATTATCGGGAATGTTATAGAGAAATATCACCCGGAGGACCAAGAGGAGGAGTATGATCCACTAAATCCTGCCGTCGGGTCTGTGGCCAGTACGATCAAAATACAGAGAAAGTAAGATACTAGATGAGATATGTCATGATTAACAGTCAATCCCCTTAACCCCGCTGTCGGGACCGTGGCCAGTACGATCAAAATACAGAGAAAGTAAGATACTAGACAAGAGCTGTCATGATTAATAGTTGATCCTCTTAACCCCGCTGTCGGGACCGTGGCCAGTACGATCAAAATACAGAGAAAGTAAGATACTAGATTAATAGTCGATCCCCTTAAACCCGCTGTCAGGACCGTGGCCAGTACGATCAAAATACAGAGAAAGTAAGATGCTAGATGAGAGCTGTCATGATTAATAATCGATCCTAGTGTTGAAACGATTAGTGAATTTCAGAGTCGACTAGTCGAGACCCAAAAGTTGCGTTGCGTCGACTAGTCGGTACCCGATATCAAAACTTTCAAACATAACATGGTACGGAAAATTCATCGTACATGGCGTACACTGATGACTGATGCAATGACGGTCTATTGCGTAGCGCATTTCCCTGCATAGACACCAATTTATTTGGGAAATAATACTGTAAACATCTTGATATTTATCCAACACACTGAATGTAATTATATAATTAGACATGTGGTGGATAATGATTAGAAACTCGATCATTTATACAGGTTTTAAATTTAATATCAGCGTTCGAGATTTCGTTTAGTCACGTGATCACCAATAAACCGGTGCCGAGCGGTGTCACTATAAAATGTTAATGTTCCGACTAAATACGCCCTATAGAATAGGCTATGTTGTAGAATATGATAACCAGGTTCTTAATGTCAGTATCATTTATATACAGTAGCAACAATGATGTCACCTTAAGCGACCTTCAATTGATCAATTGAAATACGGTATACACAGTGTCTAGATCAAAGCGGTCTCCGACAAACGATAAAGCCGCGTCAATCATTGCCATCATGTCGCAGTGATGTCTTTGACTTCAAACGACGAGTGAGACATTGTGTTGTCAATTTCATTCTTTCAATTAATAGTCGGGTCACCGTGTGTGTCTATACTAGTAACACTGTCAATTCCGGGTGCCACCAAACATTATACTTACCGTAACTTACGCGCAGTTAACACTGTTTATGTCGGAATCGATCTTGAAAACGTTATACATGGAACTAATACACTATGTTCCGACTAGTCGACGGCAAAATTCAGAGTCGACGTTCTGACATTTCAGCGTCGTCTACGACTAGTCGATTAATCGTTTCAACCCTAATCGATCCCCTTAAACCCGCTGTCAGGACCATGGTCAGTACGATCAAAATACAGAAAGGAAGACACTATGCGAGAGCTGTCATGATTAACTCGATGCCCTTAACCTTGCATTTGAGAGAACTGTTATGATTACTATAGTACAAATTTCCTTCGACGAAAATCAGCTTGTAATATTGGTAGGGCTAATACTGGACCCTTATTCCATTCATTTAACCTATTCTATATTAATGATATATAACAGTCATTTTATAAAAGGAAATAGTGCCAGGTGTACTCATGTACTCGCATCATGATTTCTCTCATCAGTCCTCGATATTGGTCACAGCAATAGCAATGCCGTGGGAACATATGAAATCTAACATGCCACAGAATTAAATTTGGTGTGGGACATTTTTTCCTAATTTTTAGGTCCGTCTCATGTTCTGTTTTCTGGTTCTCTGAGAATTCTTACTGACACTCTTGTTTCCTTCACAGGTCGAGCGTTCCTGTGAATCGACAGGCGAACAAGATGCTATTACTGAAAGCTGTGCAAGAGGCTGAGAAATCAATCTCTGCTGTCAAACCCGCTGTTCAAAGTATGCTACATGTCACTCATCTCTTACCTACAGTACTTGTACTCAAGTCTGGATATAGTGTGTCTGACATTAACAGAATGAGGTCCCCAGACAGTGAATTTAGTGATGCTACCCCGCACAGCAAGCTTAGCGTCACCAAATTCACCTTCTGGGGACCTCATTCTGCTTAGGGCTCAACTGCTATGGGGGAATCAGTTTGAAGTTCTCCAGTTGACGTTAGTGATGTTCACCCATTAATAACTCATATTATGCAACTTATCTTCTGCAAATTAGGGGATATAGAAACTGGACAGAAGGGAAAAGGTAACTAAAAACAGACTATATTGGAGACTATAGATAATTCCCAGCAGATGAGACCTGAGCAGAATGAGGGCACCATAATGTGAATTTGTTGATGCTAGCCCTCTGTACGGGATAGCATCACTAAATTCATCCTCTGGGACCTCATTCTGCAAATATCAGACACTATATTCATGCCTACATGTACTAGCTATACATATACTGAATAACATGATTGTGTTAAAGACATATTATAGACTTGTTTGGGTGCATGAAACTGATAAGTTAGTACTCAGGCGCTGTGCCAACTGAGGGATGTAGAATTCTACTAACATCGCCGAAAATCTCAAAGAAATCGACCGTATCACTCCATAGAAAACATCGCAATTGTAAATATTTACATCTCGATTCGGGACGCAACAAACGACGATAAATCAGCGCAAATGATTTTGTCATCAAGAGTCATTGAATTTAATTGATATACAAGAATGACGATGTGTGATTTAAATTTGGATTTATATTCGTAAAAATAACTACTTTGACCAAGATTATTCTACATTTCTATTTGATCACCCATCACATTCACATCACTTTAATGTATTTGTTGATACATCACGAGTTCTAGCGCGGAAGGATAGATCGAGCGGCACAGCCATATCAACAAAACCATTAAAACATTTGTCATTTTGTGTGGAACACGAAAGCAACATAACGTAACATAACAAAATCAACATCCATTACTTATATTTACATTCAACCAAGTCAACTGGCAGATTAGAAGAGCATTAAGTGCCTATTTCCAACGTTATTCTCGTGACCTGATGCAAGTTCCATCTACACAAAATTGAATACAAGTTGGGGTCAGCGCACAACATCATGTGACGTAATTTTGACCAACCAATGTCCTGCATTCATGTTCAACAACGCGAATGCATGTATGAGTGTAATTATTTGGAAATGATGGTTTTCTGTTCATCCGTGCAGATATCTCAGTCATGGTTTATCCCTTTCAATAATAAATTCTCATTGATGAGTAGTTCCTTTCGGAAATGTTCAAATAATAGGTAATTTTTTTAACTTATTACCTGAACATTTCCTCCAATAAATAGGACTCCTATAGTATTATTATCTGTCGTCTGATTATTTTTCCTGAAAACCCAGATGAATAGACCATTCCAATGTATAATTTTATAAATGAATGGGAGAATCTAGTATAGAAGGGTTAATGGATGAAATTTGATATGGATGTTTTCCATCAGGAGCGCTTTGAGATGAAGGCCTTTTTCTTCTAGAGTTAGCCTTCTTTTATCTTTAACCCTTTCAGTGCCAGGGGCCGATCTCATCGGCCTTTGTTTAAAGGTCTGTAAAATCGGCCCAAAAAAATAAAAATAAAAATAAAAAAAACATTTGTTTTTATTTTCAAATTTTATTTTTTTTTGGTTTAATTTATTTTGGGTATGCTTAAGCATGCTATAGAGAATTTAAAAACAAACTGGTTAAAACCTTAGGGGCATGTTATAACTCAAAACTATCACCAAGTATTCATAGTAATAATTTTGATGCCCATGAAAAATGTAAGATTCCCTGGCACTAAACCTACAAAATAAGTCTGTTAAAGAATATAAGAAAAAATTATTAAAATTGTAAAAAATAATAACAAATGATGAAAAATTGTTAGGCCAATGCATTCTCTTATATATGCGAGGCGACCTATGGTCGACTCGCATATATAAGAGAATGCATTGGCACAGGGTATATGGGTTGATACTAGAATCGGACCTGGCACTGAAAGGGTTAAATAATAGTTTTTGTCCATTTGCCTGAGTATCTCAGCCGTGGGTTGTAGGATCTTGACGAAATTTGATATGTGTGTTCACCATCACAAAGACTTTCAATGAAGTATTGGTGATATTCAGGCCTGATTATAATGTGTCTGTCATTTGCAGAATGCGGTCCCCAGAGAGTGAATTTAGTGATGCTATTCCGCATTGTGGGCAAGCATCATCAAATTCACCCTCTGGGGACCTCATTCTGCTAAGGCCTCAACTGCTATGGGAGACCTAGGATCAGATTGAAGTTCCCCCAGTTGAAATTGGTGATGTTCACCCATTAGCCACCTCGATTATGCATTTTATCTTCTACAAATTAGGTGATACAGAAATTTCCCAGAAAGGAAAAAGTAACTAAAAACATTGTTAATTTTAAACTATAGCTACTTCCCAGAAGATGAGATTTAAGCAGAATGAGGGGTTCCCAGAGAGTGAATTTGGTGATGCTAGCCTGCTGTGCGGAATATACCTTATACTCAGGCTTGGTGATATTTGCATTTTCCACTTTTAGAGTTATATTCCATTGTTTATTTTATATTTGGGTTCGCTCTTGCCCGTATTTCGATTTGCCACCATGGAGGTATTCCAGCACCTCTGGTTCTAGACCAAGTCTTCTCGTCCATAACAGCTTGGGATATCAGTTTGGCTGGAGCCCTGGCATTCATGTGAGCCCATGAATGTGATTAATCATCTGACATGTCCACGATTAATCTGTCTTCTAAATGGTATATCATTTACCATCATAGAAAAAGGTAAAGTGATGATACGATCATTCAATATATTGTTTACATTCATTTTCTGATCGAAAAATCGAAATTCTCCGGAAAACAAGGCTTTGTTTACTTATAAAACTGTTGCTTTGACATTTAACGGACCTCTGATATACACATGATTGATATCATCATGCTTGGGAAAGGCTGCCCTCTATGTTCATATACGCAAAGTGTCCATTCGACCTAATCACAAGCTTTTGTGAACATAGTAGACTTGGTCTACTGGCTGCAACCTGTTGTTGCAATTTGCAATATAGCCACCAACAGCGCGACGCAGGCATGAGTGGTTGTTTATATCTTAGGCGCAGGTGAAAGATGTCATATATTTGTTTCTATATCCATCAGTGATTTTTCAAAGATCACGGGTATGGATTTTGTAGAAATTGTCACGTGATTTCCGGTTAGCAAAAGTGTGGAGATTGCCAAAACGCGGAATCGGGAATGGAGCATCGCGATGAAAATGAAAGTACAACTGACGAAGAATTCCCATGTGGTTTAGGCCTATTAATTTCATTTAGACCAATTTCATTGGTTAGCTCAATGAAAACGAAAAATGAAGATGTCATGACACTGTTTCTGACGTCATTTTGGATTTGTGGGCCAGAATACAGACAATATTGCACAATCCACGACACGTCTTATCAAGTTGTCATGTCGTCTCTGTCGTGACCACTGCATGATGTTACATAAATTATTCTTAGCATTATGTCGCCGATGAAAGTCAAATTTGAGGCGCAGCATGTGTGGTTGCTCCACTACTGTCACATACGATTCATATTAAATGTTGCTTTCTTTCCAGATAAAGCTATCATTAAGCCAATGATGAAAACAACTGGGCTTGTCTCAGATGGAAGATCTCGTGGCCCATGGAAGTCATCAGACGGTCTCACTGGCCTTGTCTCGGATGGGAGATCTCTTGCCCCACGGAAGTCTAAATCAGACGGTCTTTTGTCAAAGTCAAGAAGACAGGAGATTCTGCAATCTTATAAGTACACCATTGCTAACAACGAACTGGCGACCTCCATATCGGATGAAGAAGCAGGTATATTTAACCCAATTATAAAAGTATACATTGGAATGATCTATTATTCATTTGCAGGTGTGTTCACTGTTCATGTGAAAAATTAGCAGACAACAGATGGACGAAAAGATAATATAAGTGCAGAAGGTTTTATATTCATTGGTGTGAAATGTTGGGACCCTCTAGCCACAACCCTGCTTGTAAGCCATTGCATTGTCTTATATATGTGAGGCTCTCTACAGGGTTAGCGCTGCCACTTGACAAATTTGCCAATGGCAATAATAATTAACATTTGGCAAAAGTTTTGGCAAGTCACTTTTTAATTCCTCAATAAAGTTGAAAAATATTGGTCAATCAATACCATTCATTTTGGGAAATTATTACAATGGAATAATATAGTTGTGTTTTATATGGTTTCAGAAAAGTTAACACCTCCATTAAGATGTAGTTAATCTGATGGCGTTAGTATAGATGGGTAAAGGGATTGCCTGTATTTAGTGTGATGGTGGTGTTTACATAGCTAATACTCTTGTGATTTTCCCTTCTGATGAAGCAACTGTATAATTATTAACTAACTGCTTTTCTATTGATATCAAACTTCGAGTGTCGAAACATAAGACTCAATTTAGGTTGCAGAAAATTATAATATCAGGGATAATATTTTGCAAATTCTAAAGGAATTTGGCAAAAAATATATTCATTTGGCAAATTATTTGGCAAAAGTAAATTTTGGTCCAGCACGGACCCTGGCTCCCTATGGGAGACCCGCATATATAAATTTATAATATATATGAGAATGCACTGGCACAGGATCTTTAATGCTGTACCCGTTCAGCTCCAATCATCAAATGATTAACCCATTCTATATATTAAATGGATTCTCCCATTCAGTTCTAAAATTATACCATTGGAATGGTCTATTATTCATTTGCAGGGGTGTTCATGAAAAATTAGCAGACGGTGCAGATGGATTAATTTTCATTGGAGGGAAATGTTTAGATAATAAGTTCTACAAATGACCTTGAACTTATTATCTGAACATTCTCTAAGGGAACTACTCGTCAATTAGTATTTAGTAAAGAGAGGGTTTATAATAGTATGGGGGGGGTGTAGAAGTTTTTTTGTATGCTTTTTTGTTTGGATCTTGAAGCAGGTCCTTGAGTCTAAAAATTTGCCTTTCCAGGAAACGATGACTATAAACAGATTGAATCAGATACTCGCTATGTGCAAACGACAACAATGGTCGGCGATGAAGATGACAATTTATACATCACCGTTCCAGATGAATATGTTATGTCTCCTGTGGTATCGGAAATCGACAAATTGTCAAGTGTGCCCTCAGAACGTGATTCTGATGCTGAAAGTGATGACGGACACGACAAAACTCCAAAGAGAAATCTAGTCATAAAAACAGAGGAAAGTGATATCGATGAAGATATCCAAAGGTTTGAATTGAATCATTTTCTCTTGTATATTTTTATGAACATCATAGGGCTCTTAATTCATGATGTTGTTAGGATTCAAGGCTCAAAATAAGTGGCCGGTCAAGGTCTGTCAAGTCCGACGAAAAATAGCTTATGTCCAGTACACTTAGAACTGTGTCTGTCTGACATTTTGTCCAATGCAAATTTTTGAACAATCTGTATCTGTTTGGGTACGTCCAAGGAGCCACTACTGGCCAAATCGGACATTGAAAGTAAAAAATAGTTCTTTTTTAATTTCTGATCAATTCAGTGTTAATATAATTATGTCGTTTGAGAATTGCATGAGTATTTATTAATCAACATAAAGTTTTTGAACTTTTGAAAACAAAAATAACATGGCTTTTTCCTGGGTGGCGATTGGACACTCACTAAAATATGCGCATCATTGACGAATAATGAGTTGATTGGAAATAGTACATCTGAAAATTTGACAGGCACCATTTGGTGCCTGTCATTTTGACAGTCCGTAAAAAAAATTTATTTGGAGCTTTGTTAGGATTCATCTTTTGTTTGGATTATACCCTCACATTTTAGAGAAATGAGGGATATACTCGATTGTCCATCCAGCTGTCTAGTCATCCCTCTGTCTGGGCATATATCTCAGCCATGGGTTATTGGACATATAGAGGTTCTTTATCAGGTGTGCCCAATGAAATTCGCTTTTTTATACGATAGTTTTGAAAAAACGGGACATATTATGTTATTGGTCCTTCTGTCTGTCCGTCCATTCACTTTTTTGTGTTCAGATGATAACTTTAGTAAGTCTGAACTGAATAAAATGAAATTTGGCATATGGGTTTACTATCACAAAATATAGGTAAAATTCGAATTTGGGTTCTGCCTGCAAATTTTCACCAGAGTTATGGCCCTTTGCATAAATTACAACAGGCACATTTTGCCAAGCCCTAGCGATGCTCTTGTTCATTCTTGAGTTAGCCTTCTTCGTGCAAATTTTCTACTTAATTTCGCTCTATTGGGGGTATTTAAGTTACAGTTAATTAAACATTCCTAAAAATGGCAAACCTATTTTATGCAGTTTTGATCCTTAAAGTAATATCTCCATTTTCTGTTCTAGATTATTAGAAGAATCAGACAGTATTCTGTCACCAGCGCTAGAAGAGGAGGCGAAATCAGAAGACAGTGAACATCTTCAGGATGACCAAGATTCACAAGCAGACGAACAAGAAGAAAGCAAACAGCCGCAGCAATTGGAAACATCAAGGCGAAAAAAACTTTCTCGAATATCACCGGCTGATGTTCAAACCGTCAGCGAAGAGCGGGTGGTTGAGTGTACAAAAAGAAGACATTCTGATCCTATAGGAGGTTCTGATACAAGCCAAAAAGTGGCTGTGGTACATAGAGAGCTAGTGCCGTACGATAGAGGTGACATTGAACTCAGAGGTCATAGTTCAGCAAAGAGAGCTTTAGTTGAAGACATTAATATTCAGTTAGATGATGATACCGGAGTGATACGACAGAAGACGAGAACAATAAGACTGATAAGAATTCGTAAACCTGGCGAGAAGAGCCGAATAATGAGAATAACGGAAACGGCGAGAGTTAGTCGCAGTCCGGAAGCTGCTAAATTAATACCATACAGACAGAAAGAAAAGGTGAAGGCATATCTAGAGTCGAGTTCATCACGGCGTCATGATTCAAGTTCATCCAGACGGCATGAGTCAAGCTCATCGAGACGACGCGAGTCTGATTCCAGACGTCAAAGAGAGAGAAGTCGGTCGCATCCGGAAGTTCAGCATGTGCGTCCGCAGCTTCAGATTCCACAGGCAGTCCCGCAGTCAATATCTCAAGCTCCAATACAACAGATGATGCCTCTGATGGCTCCGCCTCAACAATATCCCCTCCCGCCTCTGCCACCACACATCCATCAGATGCCGTATCCTCCAGCCCCTCAGCAATTAGTACCCCCAGCGCCACATCACCAGCAGTTTCCCCCACAGTTTCAACCACAACCAGGTCCACCCGGAATGTCTCCCCCTAGGCCTCTTCCACCTCCAGGGCAACCTCAATTCCAGCCACTTCAACCACCTCTCCATCAGATACAGCTGCCGCGGCCACCTTATCCAGGTCCACCACCGATGCAACAAGGTCAACCACCCCCAGGAGTCCTGCCTCAGCAACATAATTTCGCCCAGCTGCCACCAGGACCACATCAGTTGTTGCCAGGATTAGGGCCGCAGCAGCCAGGACTAGGACCCCAACAACTAGGACCCCAACAGCTAGGACCCCAACAACTTCTGCCAGCATTAGGACCTCAACATCCACCACCTTCAACACTAGGACCTCAACAGCTGCTACCGGGATTAGAACCTCAGTCCTTGCAGCTGGAGAGAGATATTGTTCATGCTGTTCATGGGCATCAAGGGTGCGTACAGTAAAACCTCTCTAACATTCTTTGGACCAGCTATTCTGTTCGGTTTAGAGAGGTGTTCGGTCTATAGAAAATCATGCCACCATCGGAATATATTCCCACCGCTACTAAACGTGACCAAGACACAAACACTGCATTATTTATTTAACCCTTTCAGTGCCAGGGGCCGATCTCATTGGCCCTAATTTACAGTCTGTAAAATCGGCCCAAAACATTTTGTTTTTGTTTTTAAAAAAAAAAATTTTAAAGATTTTTTTGGGTATGCTTAAGCATGCTATAGCAAATTTAAAAACAAACTGGATAAAACCTTAGGGGCATGTTATAACTCAAAACTATCACCAAGTATTCATAGTAATAATTTTGATGCCCATGAAAAACGTAAGATTCCCTGGCACTAAACCTACAAAATAAGTAGAGCTGAAATGGTTAGACGGATAACTGGTTAGCATCCGGTTAGCGACCTAACCGGTTAGAAAAAAATGAACCGGACGTAACCGCATCCCGTTGTCATTTGAATGTGAACGTGAATAATCCTCAAAATATTAGGTTAAATGATGCAAAACTAATACTAAATCCTGTGTCACCGATAGTACAGTGCAATGCAAGCATTAATTGGTACACGCGGTAGTATCAGATACTTAGTAGCAATTCACGAACTGTCTGGAAGTGTCAGCGACCTTCAATCAATTCCGACACTTTGAAGTTTTCTCTGATCTTCCGACAAAAGCACGTGTGCAGTCACTGTGTATCAAGTCTGAACGCACACAAGGAAGTGACAACGTAAAAGTGGCGTTGTGTGGCAATGCGTGCTTTCGTAACTTAATAGTTAATACTGCACGAAGCAACATGGATTCAAATTGGAATCACACCACGACTAAAACTGTTTTACAGTGGGGTTTATAAAAACTATGTAAGTCGACAAAGTTTGATGATTGAGATCAGCTGCACAATGTCTTCACTCTTCCCGTTCTTCCTCCCTGTTGTGATCTAATATGATCAATTCAATTGAGTGACCAAACAGACATCGTAGTTGAAGCAACCCAAAACCTCTTTAACTTCTTCAATGATCTTCCCTTTTATCAAGGAAATTGATGCTCCATGCTACTCTGTAACTGGTTGTTCCTGTGGGACTAATTGACACTCAGTTTGGCAGTAATTTATATATGTTAAGTGATTGCATACTAAAACCGAAACCGAGGTTGTTTTATCAAAAAAAACGAAACCGAAACGTAAATTCTATAACCTTCCAACACTAGTGTCCGCGATCATGATACCGACGAATAGCTCGAATACTGAATAGGACTGCAAGTCTGACCTAACTGACCTTCCTTTTTGTTCTATAGTTATTACTTTCTTGTCTTTATATATACTTCATTGGAGGATATACCAATGATAATGATATATGACAGATCTTGAATATATAGTTTTGTTACTCGTTTTACCAATACCCATACTATTGTTACTCGTTTTACAAATGCCCAAATATATGCTGATCACGGCAAATAAGCGATCCCCCCTGCCATTCCCAAATTTCACTTGCTCATTCCCCATCACGAGAGCCAGCAAAAGAACAGTGAATGCGAGTTTTTGAATATCGTTAAATGCCGTGAATAAGGTCTTTATTTCAGCTACTATTTCTCACCTAGGTTTGTCCCTGGAGCATGGCATAATGTCAACATAATTAGTGTGAGAGAAGTCTGCTAGAAATTAGCGGTTAACCGGTTGAAATCCGGCTAACCCCGATGATTAACCGGTTAGAAGAATGGGTCAACCGTTTCAGCTCTAAAAATAAGTCTGTTAAAGAATATAAGAACAAATTATTAAAATTGTAAAAAATGATAACAAATGATGAAAAATTGTTAGGCCAATGCATTCTCTTATATATCCGAGGCTCGACTCGCATATATAAGAGAATGCATTGGCACAGGGTATACGGGTTGATACAAAAATCGGACCTGGCACTGAAAGGGTTAAAGACATATTGTGGACTTATTTCATTGAATAAAACCAGTCAGTTGGCATCCAAACACTGTCCCCATTGGAAGAATGTAGCAATCAACTAAGATTGTTGATAATTCCAACCACATCGACTGCGCCATTTAAGAGAATGCAGCTATAGAACTATGCACAAATGTAAATATTTACTACTTTAATCGGGACGCATTATTGGGCATAAACATTGCGGCAATGATTGCTCCAATAATAGTCACGGCATGTAATTAGTTTATAACAATGACGCTTTTTTTATATCAAATGAAAATACCTTATTTTGGCATGATTATTTGTGATTCCGTTCGAAACACCTCAGCGAAGTGTTTCACATCACTTTAATACTAATAATGTGACTTTATTGAATAAACTATGAATATCGACTATAAATATACGCTAGCCTTGAAATTGTGTGTCTGACATTTGCAGAATGAGGTCCCCATTAGTGACACTATCCCGCACGGCAAGCTAGAGTCACCAAATTCCCCCCCTGGGGACCTCATTCTGCTTTGGCCTCAACTGCTATGGGATACCTAGGATCAGATTAAAGTTCTCCAGTTGAAGTTGGTGATGTTTATCCATTGGTCCCCTTGATTATGCAATGTATCTTCTGCAAATTAGGGCATATAGAAACTGAACAGAAGGGAAAAAGTAACTAAAAACTACTAGTGTGTTAATTTAGATACTTCTCAGAAGATGAGGCCTAAGAAGAGAGTTCCCCAGAGGGTGAATTTGGTGATGCTAGCCCAATGTAAGGGATAGCGTCACTATATTCACCCTCTGGGGACCTCCCTGCCATTGATCGTAAAATGTCAAAGCAGCTCATACTACAGTTGTTGCTGAGGCCTGTAAAACAAGTGCCTGGTCAGGAGTTGATGAATATTGTCAGTATGCTAATCCTGATGTGCTTATTAGGTGCTCGGATTGCTTCCTCCTATGCGATGATGGGTAATCAGTGTTATATGACTGGGGTAATAATCACGTAAAACACACTGAAACTAATTTACCATGGAATGTGCTATATAAATGCATTGATTATTATTGTCCCCGGAAAAATTTATTTTTGGGGGACTATAGAAACGGGCTCCATCCGCCGTCCGTTCATCCGTTCGTCTGTCACACTTTTGAGTACCTTCATGGTGTAATCATCTCCTCCTACAGATTTCATCCCAGAGATTTGAAACTTCAGAATATTGTTGCCCATATATTGAAGATATGCAATATGTATATAGAAAATTTCAACATTTTTTTTTATTTCTTTAACAAAGCGGCATCGACTTGCCACGTTTTCGGGGGACACTATGGTCAGCTGACCTTTTATTATTACTATATATAAACATGACATTGTAAATTATAAAATGTCACCTTGCCACGTATTTCTTCTTCACAGTGGAGCAGTTGATCCATCGAGACCGAAATTCTTTGTTACCCTGGATGGAGTTAACGAGAAACGGCTCGCTGAAAATAGGGAGGAGTCTGGTCGCCAGCAGGTGCTTAGAGTACTGACAGGTCCTGGTGCTCCGGCTGTCCCTCCTTCATCTTTGTCACCGGAGGAGCCCCGTCCACAGTCACCCATCAAGAAGAAAATTAATCTTCCAAGAATAAAGCCTGTATCGATCAACATTAATATAGAGTCAGAGTCAGAGGGTTAGTATTTTAACCCTTTTTCCACTGAATGGATTCTCCCATTCAATCATAAAAGTATACATTGGAACAGTTTATTTTTCATTTAGAGGGGTGTTCAGGTAATTAATGCAGATAACAGACAACAAAAGAGCAGAGGGATTCCTATTTATTGGCGGGAAATGTTCAAATAATAAGTTCAAACACTTTACTTAAACTTGTTATCCGATAAATCTTAGTGTTTTATAATTCAGGGCATCCTAATTGATATATACAGTAATGCTCTAATTAATCGACCTCTTAACCAAAGCAGAATTATGGGTAACTTTTCAGGATTTAGTCGGAAATATGGCTTGTTGCCATTCATTGGAAAGCTCTCGGTGAGAGCTTTCCGATGAATGGCAACAAGCCATATTTCGGACTAAATCCTGAAAAGTTACCCATAATTCTGCTTTGGTTAAGAGGTCGATTAATTAGAGCATTACTGTACATTGAATTATATGTGTTTTATTCTATTGTAAAGTGGTTTAGATATTATTTGTAACCTCCCAATTTTGTCCTACAACCCAGGGAAAGGGATGTTTTACATATATATTCCGGGATTCAAAGTGTTATCCATTTCTATACTGGAAGGATTCTCCCATTCAGTTATAAAAGTATACACTGGAACAGTATTATGTATTTAGAGTGGTGTTGAGGCAATAAAAGCAGACAACAGGCAGAAAAAACGTTTTCATGTATTCTTTTATAACTGATTTTGAGAATCCATTCAGTATTGAAATGTATTTTATAATAATAATAATAATAATAATAATAATAGAAAGGTTTGACACAGGAACTATTTTTATTTTAAAATTATGCCTTCTTATTTGTTCCCAGATGATGATAAAGAATACACAGCTAAAGTAACGAGAGTGAAATCGTCGAGTTATTCGAGCGTGAGTCACAGTCAGCCTGCCATGCCCGAGAGGTGTAAGTTCTGGCCTGCATGTTCTAATGGCAATTCGTGTCAGTTCCATCATCCAACAGTACCCTGCAAGTAAGTATCTCCTTAACCTTACCATGACTGGAGCTTCCTGAAATTTTGCGACAACCCTGTGCCAATGCATTCTCTCATAGATGCGAGTCTCCCATAGGGAGCCTCGCATATATAAGAGAATACATTGGCCTAACAATATTTATCTTGACCTTGTAAGCGAGTGTATTCTCTTATATATGCGAGGCTCCCTAAGGGAGACTCACATATATTAGGATTGTAACGATACACATGTTCATGATATGATATGAATCACTATACATGATCAACGATATGATACATATATCCTGTCCCACAGGGAGCCTCGCATATATGAGAGAATGCATTGGCCTAACAATATTTACCTTGACCTTGTACAGTAATGCCCTAAGTAATCGACTCCTTAACCGCAGCAGAATTATGGGTAACGATGAATGGCAACAAGCCATATTTCCGACTAAATCCTGAAAAGTTACCCATAATTCTGCTGTGGTTAAGGAGTCGATTACTTAGGGCATTACTGTAAGTCAGTGCATATATGCGAGTCTCCCATAGGGAGTAGCCATTTAGTTACTCAGCGGTGTTAAACAAAAGAGAGTCACTTTTGTGTCAACATTGTGTCGCTGTTTGACTCATAGGCGACATGATTCCTAAATGATTTGTAACACTTTAGTGTGCATGGCTTATCGCTTGCTACAGCCGTCGGCTAATTTGGGTTTTATCTATTGAATCGGGAGATTTCGTTTCCCGATCGTGAGCACAGGAGAAATGACTCAAAATCGTGAGACTTCCGCTGAAATCGGGAAAGTAAACATGTCTGGTTAGATGGCTTGCGCATTTCTATGATTGGAACATCGATTTTTTTTTTTTTGGGATGACATGACTGAATGAAATTATTCTCTATAATATTCATCCTGTATGCCACCATGTCAACACTAATCCTCACAGGGTGGAAATTTACCCAACCATGAACCCCGTTAATACGTTAAATAAACACTGCTTTAAAAAAAAAGTCTCCAGGAAACTTCAAATCACACCACACAGCATTTTACGGCAATTGAATGGAAGCACACCTAGTTATAATCACATGATGATGCTTCACCGATGGTTTTTCAACTTAACCACAGTAATTAGTGTTATAAGTTGGCTGGTGCGGCCAAATTTTATTTCGACTTTAGCAGGAATTTCAACACCTTCGACACCAATGTTTATTTGATTGACTTTGCACACAAGCACAGCCGGGTCCAGGCAATGACTCTGACTTAGTGGGGTTTTCGAGTTACCGAGGTGTGACTGTATATGGCCTTAGTATCAATTGATGCCTTATGCAGTTAAATAATGAACCTATATTGTTTTTTTCCAGGATATTTCCGAACTGTAACTATGGTGATAACTGCATGTACATTCATCCAGAATGTATATATGATCCTAACTGTACACGACCAGGCTGTCCATACACACATCAAGCTAAACAAGCCAGGAAACAGATCGTTCAACAAGGTATAGTCAGGATCTATTTCCATCTTCAGTCACAAGTCCATCTGTACGTGGTGACTTTAACCCTTCCATGATGGGGAGCTGTGCTGGTGCAGCATTAAATATCCTCTTATATATGCGAGTCTCCCATAGGGAGCCTCGCATTTACAAGGTCAAGGTAATTTGTTAGGCCAATACATTCTTTTATATTTGTGTGGCTCTCTACGGGAGACCACATACATAAGAGAATACATTGGCACAGGGTTTTCTCAAAAATTGATGAAGATCCCATCATGGAAGGGTTAAGGTGGGCCTTCGCTTACTGTAGAGCTATTCAGTGCCCATTGCATTGCTCATAGTGTGTCTGACATTTGCAGAATGAGCTTCCCAGAGGGTGACTTTAGTGATGCTTTCCCCACACAGCAGGGTAGCATCACCAAAATCACCCTCTGGGGAGCTCATTCTGCTTTAGGCCTCAACTGCTATGGGGGACCTAGGAACAAGATTGAAGTTCCCCAGTTGAAGTTGGTGATGTTCTTCCATTGGTCACCTCGATTATCCATTTTATCTGCTGCAAATTATGGGATATAGAAACTGAACAGAAGGGAAAAAGTAACTTAAAAAAAAGTAACTAAAAAATGAGGTCCTCAGAGGGTGAATTTGGTGATGATAGTCCGCTATCTGCAAATGTCAGACGCACTATTTCAAGGCTTTGCCCATTGTATTTTCCAATCTTAAGCTTCATATAATATACTGTAATAACATGTAATTTCAAGTCATTAGGCATTGATTGGTGTGTTTTATCATTTCAGTTCCCCATCCAAAACCTGCTAATCCTTCAGCTAGCAGCAACAAATGTAAATTCTTCCCGAACTGTCGAAACATGCAGTGTCCATTCCAACACCCTAAGGTGAGTGTGAACTATTCTGTTAAATGTTTTGTTTCAAGGGCAATTTTTTATACGCCAGTTTTAAAAAGCGGGTCTTATTATGTTTTTGGTCTGTCCATTTGGGTTCCATTTTCGTTTCTGGATGATAACTTGAGTTTGACTGCATCCAATGAAATTTGGTTTTATGGTTTAAACCATAAAGTTCATGTTAAGTTAGATCTTCAGTTCTGACCGCCCATTCATGCTAGAGTTACAGACCTTGTTCAGACATTGTTCCTATTGATAACTGTTAGGGTTGGTTGATAACCACCGAACGTGGTGTTTGGCTGAATTGGTCCAAATTACAAACTGCTTGAATCGGGGATTGTCCAATGATTCTCACCATGCCCTTGTTACTTTTTTATTTTTATTTTGTTGTTGTCTGATAACTCCAAGTCTAATGAACAAGCCTAATTTATCTTCTAACTATGACCAAAATGCAGTTGTACCAAATAAGGACACATATATGTAGAAAACATAGTGTAACAGAACGAGAGAGAGAAGTGCGGGAGTCGCACCGAAAGTTGGCAGCACCCGAAATCCCAAGCCGGTCACCCATCCAGGTACTAACCAGGCTCGACGTTGCTTAACTTCGGTGATCACACAAAGCGTCTTAACGACCGTGACCAAGAGATCTAGACCTCTCGAGCAGTGAAGTCATCGGCCTTCTATATTTACAACGCGACCGCTACACTACTCTCCCGTTCTTTTTGAGATTTACCGAATTTCACCCGAGTCCTCCCCCAGAGCGGTCGCATCATGACACAGACTCCGAGGAGCGGACAAGCCCCCAGTGTAACAGAACGAGAGAGAGAGGTGCGGGAGTCGCACCGAAGTTGGCAGCACCCGAAATCCCAAGCCGGTCACACAAAGCGTCTAACGACCGTGACCAAGAGATCTAGACCTCTCGAGCAGAGAAGTCATCGGCTTTCTATATTTACAACGCGACGCTACAATAGCATTCATTATTCATTCATTAAATGCACGCTTGGCCTTCGTGGTAAGTATTGCTGTTAAATTAGTCACATCCGTTAAAACCACCATAAAGAGAAAGATTATTACATTATAGACAAGACTTCTTATATGAATAATAAAAAAAATGTTAAAAAAATTGGCATGGTGTTTATCGCGCACTCTTTACATGTTGTACATAAACAAACGCTTGGCTTACACAAAGTGTGTTTTGTGGATAATATCGCATTTATACTATAATTATACTTTCTATTAGAAGTAAATTTTCATAATTTTGTAACTGTAGTTTCTAAATTATAAGGCCATCCATGCCTTTAACAGGGAATTTTGAGATAAATTTGGTAAATTTTATCTAAATATTTCCAAGTTAACTACTCATCAACGAGTATACAGTCATCAACGTTATGTTCCCGATACTCATCAGCGAGTATCTAGTCATCAAACGTTATGTTCCTATGTTTTGTTATAAATCTAAGATGACTAATCATTTGTGGAGACTATTATTCACCTGGAGGAATGTTAAGGTGATAAATGCAGACTACAGATAAAAGTGCAGAAGGCGCACTATTTATTGAGGGAAATGTTTAGATAATAAGTTCAACAAACGACTTTGGTCCGGAAAAAACATTTGTTTTTATGATTACAAAAGGATGTTTAGCTTAACAGCATTGGCCTATTTTCTGTCAGCTCATTATGTAATCAAATTTAATTTTTTCCAGCCTTGTCGCTATGGTGCTGCCTGCATGAACAAGTTCTCGTGTACATTTTATCATCCTGGTATGCCAACGAAGGACAAGCTTACATGGACTTCATTCAAGTGAGTAGCTATTTATATTTCTGCCGTATTTTAGCCTTATATTCTCAATCCTATTTGACACTATAAAACTACTGATTGTACAGTAATGTCCTAAATAATTGACACCTTAACCATTGTAGATTTATGGGTAATTTTTCAGGATTGAGTCGGAATTATGATTATGAATGGCAACAAGCCATATTTCCGACTAAATCCTGAAAAATTACCCATAATTCTGATGTGGTTAAGGAGTTGATTATTTAGAGCATTACTCTATGTTTTCTATCCTAGAAATTGATCAGATTGAATCTATGAATCCAGACATGGTAAATTATCGACTTTCAAAATATGGTGCTGGACAATATTTGCAGAATGAGGTCCCCAGAGCACAGCAGGCTAGTGTCACCAAATTCATCCCCTGGGGACCTCATTCTGCATGGCCTCATATGCTATGGGAGACCTAGACAAAGATTTAAGTTCCCAGATGGTGAAGATGGTGATGTGCACCCATTTGGCACCTCGATTATCCATTGTGCCATCTGCCAATTTGGAGATATAGAGAAACTAAACTAAAATAGAAAAAAATAATCTTCCTAAAGAAATGCATGCATAGGTTATCGGATCTCGATGAAAATTGGTAAGGATGAGGGTATGCACTGGGTGAAATCCCAGCTCTTTTTGAACTTTTATTGATTCATTGAATACAGCCATGCAAAGTGTAGAAACAGTCATCTTTGGTATCCTAAAATGTGGCCCCTTTTTAAAAGTTTACTATTTTGAACATTTTGATTGTGTCTGAAAATTCATTTTTGCGGTCGACTGGTATAATCCTTCCATTTGTGTGTCCCGTCATACATTATGGGTACCTTCGTTGTGTAATTAACTCCTCCCACAGTTTCTGATGTAGAGAATTTAAATTTTAGGATATTGTTACTGATATACTGCCGATATGCAACATGTATATGGACAAGGTATTCCTCATTTTTTACCATTCTAATTTTCATATTTTGAATGATATTTACCAAAGCTTGATTTTTTTGGTTCCGCAAAAGCCAACTTCCTAAAAACATCCATCTTGTTTCTGGGAACGTGTGGTCAGCAAGTTTTATTACTATTTTGTTAGCTCTCTGAAGCCTCAATGTAAAAGCCACCTCTTTTCGGGTGACGTCTGGTCGGTGACCTATTATTATTATTTTGTTAGTTCTGTAAAGCCTCAATTTAAAAGCACCTAGTTTCGGGTGACGTGTGGTTGGTGACCTGTTATTATTATATTGTTAGCTCTATAAAGTCTTGATTTAACCCTTTACCCAACAGAAGGGCCCTGTGCCAATGCATTCTCTTATATATGCGAGTCGACCATAGGTCGCCTCGCATATATAAGAGAATGCATTGGCTTAACACATTAAAAATTATAAAATTGTTAAAGAATGTAAGAAAAATGGTAAAAAGTGTTAAAAAAAGATTTTTTTTAGGCCAATGCATTCTCTTATATATGCGAGGCGACCTATGGTCGACTCGCATATATAAGAGAATGCATTGGCACAGGGCTAACTGTAACTATCACAATGTGGTCAAGGAGCCGGTTTCAATGATATCCATATTTGTATGGTTCTATTGAGACAGACCGAAGATATTTTAGGCTGTTGAAGCTTTATTTGGCCGGTTTTGGCCGGTTTGTTGGGTAAAGGGTTTTAAAAGCCACCTCGTTGCCTGAGTGATCTAATGTTGTCAGCCAGGGACCCCATAGCCATGGTTTCCGGTAGAGTTTAACCCTTTACCCAACAAACCGGCCAAAACCGGCCAAATAAAGCTTCAACAGCCTAAAATATCTTCGGTCTGTCTCAATAGAACCATACAAATATGGATATCATTGGAACCGGCTCCTTGACCACATTGTGATAGTTACAGTTAGCCCTGTGCCAATGCATTCTCTTATATATGCGAGTCGACCATAGGTCGCCTCGCATATATAAGAGAATGCATTGGCCTAAACAAAAAATTATAATTTTTTCTTACATTTGTTAACAATATTAATATGTGTTAAGCCAATGCATTCTCTTATATATGCGAGGCGACCTATGGTCGACTCGCATATATAAGAGAATGCATTGGCACAGGGCCGTTCTGTTGGGTAAAGGTTTAACCCTTTCCTATGTGAATCTGTCTGCCCTTGTACCTGGATAGCATCTTGTCACCCCTTTGTTGAATCTACTGGAAACATCTGTGGTCAGCGTGAGCTTGCCAAGCTAAACCACCTCTTTAATAGTCTTAGTAAGGGGGTGGGATCGTGTCTGGGTTCAAGTGATATGCATCCAATCAAAATTTAAAGTCAATTACAATGTTTTTCTTTTTACCACAATTTATTTAATATGGATCGCTTTAGCATGACATTGTGATAATTTGAATTGTTATAATCTCTATCATTGTATTTATCAGGTACCGGTATTTATAAAATAAAATATTTATCTATCTATCTACTAAATGGATTCTCCCAGTCAGTTAAAAAGTGTACATCGGAATGATCTATTATTGCTTTGGAGGGAGGGATGATAAGGTGATAAAAGCAAACGACAGATTAATAAAAGTGCAGAATGAGCCCTATATATTTGTTAAACTTATTATCTGAACATTTCCTATGGGATAACTACTCATCAATGGTGCTTTAGTATTGAAAGGGTTAAACTTATTATTTGAACATTTCCTATGGGATAACTACTCATCAATGGTGCTTTAGTATTGAAAGGGTTAAACTTATTATTTGAACATTTCCTATGGGATAACTACTCATCAATGGTGCTTTAGTATTGAAAGGGTTAAACTTATTATTTGAACATTTCCTATGGGATAACTACTCATCAATGGTGCTTTAGTATAGAAAGGGTTAAACTTATTATTTGAACATTTCCTATGGGATAACTACTCATCAATGGTGCTTTAGTATTGAAAGGATTAAACTTATTATGTGAACATTTCCTGTGGGATAACTACTCATCAATGATGCTTTAGTATAGAACGGGTTAAACTTATTATCTGAACATTTCCTATGGGATAACTACTCACCAATGATGCTATAGTATAGAAAGGGTTAAACTTATTATCTGAACATTTCCTTTGGGAACTACTCATCAATGATGCTTTAGTA